>JAKCPB010001273.1:0-147824 GCA_021442155.1 Cymbidium sinense | reverse complement strand
CCAAAAAATAACATAAATAAAAAACCTAAACCAAATTAAAATAAAATAATAAATAAAATAAAAACATAAACTAAAACCTAAACCTCAAAAGAAAATAAAATAGAAAATAAAAGCTAAAGTAAAATAAAATAAATAAAAACCTAAACTAAATTAAAAAATAAAAAACCTAAATAAAATAAAAACTAAACATAAAATAAAAATAAAATAAACCTAAAATAATATAAAATAGAAACTAAATAAGAACCTAAACCTAAAAAATAAACCTAAAATAAAATTTAAAAAATAAATAAAGTAAAACCTAAACCCTAAACTAAAAAAAACCTAAACCTAAAATAAAAATAAAATAAACCTAAACCTAAACTATAATAAATAATACCTAAAATAAACTAAACCTAAACCTAAACCTAAACTAAAAATAAAATAAAAATTTAAACCTAAACCTAAAAAGAAAAAATAAAACCTAAACCTAAAAATAAAATAAAAATAAAATCAAACTAAAAAGTAAACCTAAACCTTAGCCTAAACCTAAAAAATAAATTAATTAAATAAACCTAAAATAAATAAACTAATTGAAATAAAAATAAAATAAACTTAAAAAATAAAAATAAAATAAACTGAAATAAATAAAATAATAAACTAAATAAACCTAAATGTACCAATTTATTTAATTTTAAAAAATAAAAAAATAAAAAACCCTAAACCTTAAACCTAAAACCCTATGGTGACTATTGTGGGCATGGAAGATTTTTCCAATATGATCCTTGATTGTGATTTGCTTGATATTGTCTTAAGGGTTCTAATTATACTTGGCAAAACTCTAGACTTTGGCAAGGGTTGAGCTGGAACCTTTTTAATACTCATTGGATTACTTAGTGGCCTATTACTTCTATTTTTCATTTCAATAGAACCTTGTCTGATCATGCCCCTCTTCTAGTTTCTATTAAATACAATCCTAATAGATTAAAAACTCCTCTCATTTTAGATTTCAGAATATGTGGATTTAGGATATTGATTTTTTTGATGTTGTGGCTATTAATTTGAAAGCTCCTTTGCATCTTGATAATTTGATTATGGGGATGAATAGACTTTGGTTTAAACTTGAAAGACTTAAATAAAATTTGCATTGGTGGAACAAGCATTATTTTAAAAACCTTTTTGTTAATATTAAAGATATGGAAAAATTAGTTTGTGATCTTGAAGTCTCTGTTATATATGATCCTTCTAAGATTAAGGACCCAATGAGGAAAAGATAAACTTGTTCACTTCCAAAATATGGAAGAGACTTATAAAGTCTAGTAAAAATATTACAGATGGTGACAGGAATACTAGCTATTTCCATGCTTTAATTAATAAATAGAGAGCTTTAAATAATATTCAAAAATTAAAGACAATAATGTAGATTGGATTACATAGAATAATGATATCAAGGAATATGTTATTAATTACTTTAGAAATATGCTTAATAAGAATTTCTCTTATGAAGCTATTTCTAAAACCACATTTGATTCCTTCTATTATTACTAATGATGATAATGATTTGCTTACCATTGTACTAATGAAGATGAAATTTTTAAAGTTCTTAATAGCATGAACATAGATTTTGTGTCGGTCGAGGGTTTTATACTCAATTTTTTCAAAAATGTTGGTTTATCATTAAAAATGATTTGATTGAGGCTGTGATTGATTTTTTTTTAATGGTAATCCTTTTTTCCTAGATATTTTTCTAGTACTTCTATTGTTCTCTCATTCCTAAGAAAGATAATCCACACTATTGGAGTGATTTTAGACCTATTAGTCTTTACACCTTCTTTAATAAGTTGATTTCAAAATTCTTACCAACAAGCTTAGTCCTTTACTTAATAGATCTATCTCTCAACCAAACAAGTTTTGTTAGAAGTAGATCTATTTATGATAATATTTTACTTGCCCAAGAATTAATTCATGATCTTGATGCCAAGAATAGAGGTGGCAACATTATTTTCAAATTAGATATTACTAAAACCTTTGACAACATCTCTTGGGATTTTCTTTTCCATATTCTAAATTTATTTAGTTTTTCTAATAAATTTATTTATTTTATTAAAAATTGTATTAATAATGCCTAGATATTTATTTTGCTTAATGGGGAAGCCTTGGGTTTCTTTCCCTCTTCCCATGGCTTAAGACAAGGGGATCCTTTATCTCCTACTTTATTTATGATCGCTGTTGAGTACTTATCTATGAGCATCGATGATTTATTCTTAAACAATCCCTATATCTACTACATAACTCTTGGTGGTCTTCTTGTTTCCCACTTCAACATTAGAGATGATTTAATTATTTTTTGCAATGCTTCTATCATATCAAGAATCTCAAGAATTTTATAAATAAATTTGGTAGAAAGTGGCCTTTCTATCAATGATAACAAAAGCTATTTTATCACTTCCTCTCATCTCCAATAATAAAATCAATCAAATCTTGCATATCACTAATTTTAAACATCAACACTTTCTAAAGTACTTGGGCTTCTCTTTAAAGGCTAGAATGATCCCATCTTTTGATAAGTTAATTAAAAAAAATTAAATAAAATTTCTACTTGGGAATTCCATTTGCTTTCCTTTGGTGGTAGGCTCACTATTTTTAAAAGCACTCTCAATTCAATGCCTATTTATTTCATTCAAATTTTATTCTAGGTTATTTTTTTAGGTTTAGGTTTATTTTTTAGTTGAGTTTTATTTTTAAGGTTTAGGTTTTATTTTTATTTTTCTTCATTTAGGTTTTATTTTTTTATTTTTATCCTAAGAGCCTAATCGTATCCAAGCCACACATTAAAGCATTAATTATTTAAGAAACTATGAAAAGCACATAATCCTAATGCACAATGTAAACATAACATCAAACAATTATATAAACTATCATAAAATAATAAAAGGTCTTGGTATCGAAGACAAACCCAAAGAGAGAAAAGATGGGTAGCTGAGCTCTACCTTTATAAAACCTAGAATATGAAAAAATAATTATAATTGTATTAAATATTATGAGGGTTTTTTTTCTTCATATCTTTATTTCTGATTTGGTTCCTTCTTTGATTTGGATGGTGCTTGCTTCAAAGGCATTATAGGGCACCCCAAGATAAAGCCTTTTGGCCACTATTCATCCAAATTACCCATTGCACTAATCCTAATTCCTATTGCAAAAATTACATTCATGTGGGAAAAGGTAATCTAACTATACCTACAAAATAGAGGTTAGCTAAATATACATATAATCCCAAGTATTGTATTTATGATTTGAACTTATCACCCTACACATGGGTAACTATGCCTACCTGTCCTAACTTGGATTATGCTTCAAGATTTAAGCAACCTACAAAAGAGCATTCACATTTATTTTTAAGCATCCCTTAAGCATAATCACAGAATGATTAGCCAATATTGGCCTAACTTCTAGTCTATGAAGCATACACCCTAACATCTAATCTAAAAAAATACATCATAAAAAAAACATACATCACATCACACTATCCTAACTTAGTGCTAGAAGTGGTGACTTAATTCTAATGTGTGTATTAAGGCTTTTGTGGTAAGTCTTGTTAGGCATTAGTGTTGTATTTTCTAAGTGTAGAGGATTCAATTTAATATGAAAGGTTGATTTCACTAAAGTAGTTTAATTGATTTGAGAATTTTTATTTTCTTTTGTTTCATTTGATTACACTTAGGAACTAAGTGTTATAAAGAGAGGAAAAGAGGATTGCCCTCTTTCATCCCTACCTTAAGTCACTTTCTAAAGTTTATTAATTTGATTTAGTTCTCTTTAGTGAATGGCTTATTAAATGGTTTAACTAATCCTAAGTTTAGGTTCACTTTAAATAATCCTATACAAAATGAAGGCATCTTAAGATTAATTTAATTGAATTACTACCACATGACATATATTAAATCATTCCATTCCATCACATGTAACATGCATATGATTTAATCCTAAGTGTATCCATACATGCAACATATTTTAGCACACTTAAATGATGAATGTATGTGTATGTTTAGAATTTATATTTTGTTTGATTGAATTATTTAAACATATTAATTTAAAACTTTATCCAAATTCTAATACAAAAGGACATAAGAATGAAATTAAATAGGCATGTATTGTTAAACCGTGAGGTAATGAAATGAACTCCTTGGAGCTAGCTAAAGCCTCATATTCTCGGATGTCCAAACTATATACTTTGCATTCAAACATATGTAAATTGTATACATGAACATAGGAAGTAAGCTCCAAATCATATGGCTAATTAATTCAACCACTTAGTCAATTATGAATGCATGCAATTTTAATGTAAAATGCAATTTTCATTCACAAATCACATATACATATACATGTACAAAGATATAGGCAAGTACATGTCATTGTTAACAAGGGAAGTGAGGTAATCAAATGACCTCCTTAGGGCTAACTAAAGCCTCGTATTCTCGAGATGTCTAGACTATATACTTTCTTTTCTTGGACACACATGGATGCATACATAAATGAGGGAAAGAAAACCATGCAAAGAATGAATCATATATATATATATATATATATATATATATATATATATATATATATATATATATATATATATATATATATATATATATATATATGAATTAAAACTCTATCCAAATTCTAATGTTGAAATACATAAGAATGAAATAAAATGGGTACATGACATTATTAAACCAGGGAAGTGAGGTAATCAAATGACCTCCTTGGGGCTAGCTAAAGCCTCGTGTTCCTGGGATGTCCAGACTATATACCCATTACCATTCAATCTTATATAAGTCAACACATGAATAGAGGAAAGAGAACACAATGTTCATACACTTAAGCTATAAGCACATGCATTTCTTATGTACTTATAACTAGCATCATAACACATATTATTATTCATTTATAAGCTTTTGAAAAATACATTTGGATTTAATAGTGATAATATCCATGCATATTATAAGTTATATCAACACATGCAAGCTTACATAAAGGAAATCCATTTTGTTTTACTTGATTTTAAAAAGATGGATGCATAAATTCAAATGACATACCAGATTTAACATGATTGCAAAGAGGACAATAAAATATAAGCATGTGATTCATTCAACCAAAGTAGTTCTTAAGGTTAATCAAATCAAATAAGATTATTAAAAGCAAACCAAAACTGCTTTATTAATTAAGTTTTGGATTTGATTTGATTTAAAGAGGAGAAGAGAAATCATCACTTGTTGTTTTAAACCCATTCCCACATTATTGATTTGATTTAATTTAAGGAAATGTAATTAAGTTGATTTTATGGGTTAATTAAGTTGAACCCTTAATTAGATGAATTAATTACCCTTACCTATGTCTCCTTAAAGTAATTAACTAAATAATTATGAGCCAACATGATATGCATGGAAAATAAACTTGCAATGATCCTAGGAAATAAAAGGGGCCTAATGCAATTGGCTCATGATTAATAGTTAATTAGATTAAGAGACTTAATTAATTACTCTTATGGTTTTATCACACATGTAGACTAACCATAATTTCATTAAACTCCTTTACATTATTAAACAACTAAAGATCTACCCCATGATTCAATTAATTAATTTCAGATGTGATTATGATTTCAATTTGATTAAGTGATTTAATTAATAAGTTAAATCTTAATTAATTTCATTTTAAAAAGGGGTGAAATGAACTAAGGAAAAGGGGTCCCAACCCTATTCTTTAGTTCACTAACTATTGAACAATGATTAATAAACTTAATTATCCAATTTATTACTATTCATGGGATTAATTAATCATTAATTAACTAAAAGAGGGTTTAGTTACTCAATTTTCTTAATTAAGTGAGCAATAAATCCCAAGAAAATCATGGGAGGCAGTCATCCAATTAAATTAACACATAAAATTTGGAATTAATTGCTCAAATAATAAGTAGTAATTAATGTAATTAATTTTGTAATTAAACTTTAATTACTGTTCAAAATTAGTAAATATCATTTTTAATTAATTCTCCTCTAAAATACTTTTAAAATGAATATTTATTTACATTTTTTATTTCTCTAGGATTAATTTATGATTTTTATAATTTTTAGCCATTAAAAATGATTAATTATGCCTAATTAAAGCCTAATCTTGTTGGGGCCACATGGCACGCTAGACACGACATGCTTTCCACATGGTATCGTGGGATTGGCTACTTAAAACTTATCCAACTTAACACCCATGGGGTCATGCTTTCTCGCCCATCCTATCTAAGATCATATGACAACTATTAATCCCACAGCTTAATAAGATTAATTCAGATCTATCTAACAGATTTAATCACATCCATCCATTTTGATCATGGGAAATGGATGGTGCATGATCTAATGTCATGCAAGTGAGGGAGAATGGAGTTCATCCTCCATTGCTCACTTGATCCAAGCTTACCTGAGGTTGGATCAACTCTAAAAGGATCCCACACCTTCACGACATTGATCGAAGGGGATCCAACCATCATGATCACACGAGAAGCAAGTTTTCTTCAAAAAGATCCAACCCATTTTGGCCTAAGGATTGATTTTGGAAGCATACCTCACTAGAGCTCAAGATAAGTAGCTCAAATAGTTGAGGAAGCTTCATCTAGTGGAGATGAAGCCCATTTGAGCAATAATTGGATCAATTCCTTGACATTCACTCAGAAGGCCATGAATTGATGATTTGGAGGTCAACTTTGATCGAAGTCCCACCTCTGATGCTCAAGAAGCTTGGAAGATGACTCATTCTTAATCGACGAGGCTTAGAGAAGGTACGTGTAAAGTTAATTTGAGTTTGATGGAGAAATGGAGAAGTTAGGTCAGAAATGGGAGTGTCCTATTTTAGGATGGATGGGAATGGCATTTTCTAATCAAGAAATGAGCTTGGGAGCTTAGGGAATGGCTCTAGCGGCTCATCTTAGGTAGCTAGGGTTCTTTGAAATGATTTTTATGTGTGTGTTTGAGTGGAAATGAGAGGGTGTATACTCCCTTCATCTTGATCGAATGGTGGGATCGAGTTTGGCTTCTAGTGGTCATCCAACCATCTCAGGGAGTCATGGGTGGTAGGGAGGAGGTGAGTTGGCTTGGCTTGGTTGGTTGAAGGTGTGGAGGTGGCTGCCAAGGAAAGATCATGGGTGTCCTATGGGTTTCAAATGCTCCAATGGGAAGGGTGAGGAGATTTTACCTCCCACGGGTCATGGACAACCCAACCACCCCTTGGGTCAAGTTGGCCAATGTCTTGAGCGCCTAGGTGGACCATTGGGAGAGTACCAAGTGGCCAAGGAATGGAAATGACCACTTACATGTGTGATTTATCTCATGTGATTCCCTTGAACCAAGGATAGAATAATCATTTGGCATTAGAATTGATTTTGGAAGATTTGAAATGAGCCAAAGTGTTTCCAAATTTCAAGTCTATTGGAGTTAATTTGGTTATTTGGCTCAATTTGACTCATTTAGGTCAAATTGGGTTGACCAATTGGTCAAATTGGGTCAAATAAAGGGTTGATTCAAGTTCATATGATCATTTGGGATGTTTTGGTTCAATTGGTTTGGTTTAGTTGGCTTAGATTTGATTTTGGCTCATTTGAATTCATTTGGGTGAAATGTGTAAAATTGACCATTTGACTAAATTGGCCAAATTGTCTTGGGTTGGGTGTTGGTTTGGGTTTAGTTAACCAATTTAAGATGATTGTAGGCTTTGATTTTAATTAATTTGGATTTATTTTTGATTTAATCCAACTTGAACCTTTAGGTCACTTTGGGCTAGGTAGGTCAATTGGGTTCAATTGGGTCCAATCATGTCTTTGGTCAAGTTCAACAATCAATTTGGAATGAACATGAGCTATTGGTCACAATCAATTTGGACTTGACCCAATTTTGTCTTTTAGGTCAATTTGGCTCAACTTGGGTCAAGAGGGCCAAGTAGGTTATGTTTGAATCAATTGAAGGTTAAGTCATATTAAATATTGATTTTGATTTGGTATGGATCATTGGTTTCAAGGATTTGGCTTAGTTAATTTGGCTAGTTTGGGTTAATATGGGTTAAGAGGTTGACTTGGTCAAATGACCAAGTTGACTTGGTTTGACCCAATTTGTGGTAATTGATCAACCTGGTGATCAATCATGATGGGAGGTTTTGATGGACTTGGTTCAATCCAATTTGGGTAGGATTAGAACTTTGCTCAAATAGTCAAATTGGCCACTTTGGGTCAAGTGGACCAATTGGGTTTAATTGGCTTTATTTTGGGTTGAGTTTGAATTAGAGTTTATATATATGGATTTGGGATTGATATATAAAATTCAATTGGCTTGGGTTCAAATGTGTTTTGGTTCATTTGAACATTAAAGTGGGTTAAGTTGGGTTTGACTTGGGTTGATTTTGGTTTGGCTTGATGATTATAGATTTCATTTATATTTGTGAATATGATTGAAGGTATGATTGATTCATGAGAAAATCAATTGAATTTGGGTTTTGGAATAATGGAATTTGGCTAAGTATGAGTTGGGTCATGTGGCTTAGTTTGGATTGTGATTTGGTTTTGATTTAGTTTTGATGATTTAAATGTATATTTCATTTAAATTTATGAAGATGATTGAAAATCTAATTGATTTGTGAGAAAATCAATTGAGTTTGACTTGATTTGGATTAAGATCTAGCTAAGTCCATGGATTGGTCATATGGCTTAGGAAGGGTTTTGATTTAATTTGATTTAGTTGGATTTAGTTTTGATCATTTGAATGTAGATTTGATTTATATTTAGAAGATGATTGAAGATATAAATTGATTATGAAAAATCAATTTATTTTGGATTGATTTGGATTAAGATTTGGTTGAGTCTTTGGGATATGTCATATGGCTTAGGAAGGGTTTCAAGTTTGGGATTGATCATGGGCTTCAATCATTTGGTTTTGGAATTTGGTTTTGGATTTGGATTTGAATTTAATGTATGAATTGAACTTGAGGTTTGGATTAAGAAGGTGAACATGGATTGGATTTGGGTTGAAGGGTAAGTGTTTACCTAATTGTTAGAAGTGTCTTCTGACTTGGGAAGTCTTAGTGTCTAGAAGACTCCTAAGTCTAAGATGGAAAGATTGAATTTGCACTCCAAAAGTGAGGTCAACAGGCCTTAGGCTCCATAGTGTTGCCATTGGAGATAGATGATCGGAAGACCAAAGCCAAGTTTCACATTATAGACTCAAATACATCTTTCAACGCTTTGCTTGGGAGACCATGGATACTTGAGGACAACATAGTTCCATCCTCTCTACATCAGTATATGAAGTTCGTGAGAGGTGGGATCTTCTACTGTGTCAAAGGAGATCTCAAGCCATTTATAGTTCACGTGGTCAGCATATATGAGGATGCAGCTTACTACCTCCCTCAAAATCAACAAGTCTATTTTCACAAACTTGGCCAAAGTTTAAAAAATATGTTCTTGGTGTCATGGTTCTACCCATTCTTATGGTTTAGGTTTAGGTTTAGGTCTATTAGGTTTTAGGGTTTAAGGTTTAGGTTTATAAGTTTTTAGGGTTTAGGTTTATTTTTTAATTTATTTAGTTACTTTAGTTTTAGGTTTAGGGTTTGGGTTTATAGTTAAGGTTTAGGGCTTTTATTTTATTTTATTTTTAACTCAAATGATTCCATAACAAACAAGAAATTACTAAATCAAATAAGACATTATCCTATAATAATAAATAAAATAGGATAAAATAAAATTCAATTAAAAAATTCACAAAAAAATATTTCACAAAATGATTTAACTAGATAATAAAAAATTTTATTTTATAGGGCCAATAAAGCTTACAACAAGATGAAACCCATATCATCATTAGATTCTCAGGCTCTTCCTTCTTCTCTCTAGAGCTGGAGAAGCGTAGTAGGTGAGTAGTGGAAGCACCAGGCGCAACAACCACATTAAATTTACTAGGACCCTTCAAATACTTCTTAACCTTCTTGGCCTATGGGTATGTGTAATCATTGGCAATCATGATGGAGAGGACATTCTTGTAAGGGTTGATGAACATGTGGGGTGCTATAGTAAGGGTGGGATAAGAGAGGGCTAGTGAGAGAGAAGTGATCATTGAAAGGCATGTTGAAAACTTTTTGATGAGATCATCTTCAATGAGGTCAAGCACCTCAAGACTAAACACCGAACCATCATCATACACAGACTGGATGACAAGGCCATAAAAGAATGGCCTAATCCCAAGCTTAGCGAGGAGAGCATCCTCTGAGGATCCCACCTTATCACTTTTTCTAATCAGCTCAACCCGAGGGATAATTTCAATAGTACCCTTGTTCATCTTAGTTGGGATGTTGAGATCCTAGAAGAAAGAAGTCTATGAAGGATCCATACCAATGTTGCCTGGAGGAACCACAACATCAATAGGTGCAACAAGACCAACATAGGCAGGAGCACCAACTTTATTTTTTGCAACCTCTTCGCTGACTTCTTTAAGATCACCTTACATAAAAATTAGCTCAACCGGGGTTTAGGGTTTAGGGTTTTAGTGTTTATGCTTTTGGCATTAAGTGCTTAGGGTTTTGGTTTTTGGGTTTGGGGTTTAGGGTTTTAGGGTTTAAGGTTTAAGGTTAGGTTTGTAGGTTCAGGGTTTAGGGTTAGGTTTCTTTTTAATTTATTTTTTTAATTTTTTATTTATTTTGTTTTTAGGGTTTAGGGTTTAGGTTTTAGGTTTTAAGTTTAAGGTTCAAGTTTTAGTTTAGGGTTTAGGATTTTGGTTTTTTTAATAGAGAATAAAATCAGATTCAACATTTCTTCTTTTTGATTTCATCAACCAAGTAACACACCATGTTTTCTAAGACACAAGGGGTGACATAGATAAAAAATGAGCATGCATTGAGCAAATCAAAACATTAGAAAACTTGAACCATCTATACTATAAAGACACAGTTCCATAAGCAATATTGATCGACCATTCTCTCAGCCCATCAACCACCCGCCTCAGTAGTGGGATACACCATCATATCCCTGATTTCTCCCTCCGCTACCACCACAGCTTCAAGCTTCGTCGCTCCTTCTACCTCCATAACCACCACTTCTCCGGCAAGCACCTCCATATCCACCAGCACCTCTAGATCCCTCACCACCACTGCGATAACTGCCACCACTGCCATTGCCTCCATCATTAGATCTAGACTAAGCCTGCTTGACGGTGATGTTCCTACCATCAAGGTTTTGCCCATTTTTAGGGTTTCAATTGATGTTTAGGTTTATTCGGGGCTTAGGTTTATTTTTTAATTTATTTAGTTACTTTAGGTTTAGGTTTAGAGTTTGGGGATTAGGCTTTAAGGTTTTTATTTTATTTTATTTTAAACTCAAATGATTCCATAACAAATAAGAAATTACTAAATCAAATAAGACATTATCCTCTAATAACTAATAGAATAGGAAAAACTAAAATGCAATTAAAAAAGTCACAAAATAGTATTTCACAAATTGATTAAACTCCTAGAGAAAATAAAATTTAATTTTATAAAAGGCCAACAAAGCTTAGTCAAATAAGCTAAAACCCATATCATCATCGATTCCTGAGGGCTCTTCCTTCTTCTCTTCCATTGCAATAGACCAGAGAAGCATCGAGTAGTAGCATCATGTACCACATCAAAATTACTAGGATCATACAAATACACCTTATCCTTCTCGGCCTGTAGGTATGTGTAATCAGTGGAAATTATGATAGTGAGAACATTCTTTTAAGCATTGATGAACATGTGGGGTGCTATAGTAAGGGTGGGATAAGAGAGGGCCAGTGAGAGAGAAGTGATCATTGAAAGGCCTATCAAAAACTTTTTGATGAGATCATCTTCAGTGAGGTCAAGCACCTCAAGACTTAACACCAAACCATCATTATACACAGACTAGATGATAATGCCATAAGAGGATGTCCTAATCCCAAGCATAACAAGGAGATTGGGCTCTGAGGATCCCACCTTATCACCTTATTTAATCCGCTTAACCAGGGTGATAATTTTAATAGAACCCTTGTTGATCTTAGTTGGGATGTTGAGATCCTAGAAGAAAGTAGTCTGTTAAGGATCCAGACCTGTGTTGCATGGAGGAACTACTACATCAATAGCAGTAACAAGACCAACATGGCCAAGAGCAATAGGTTTGTATATCACAACCTCTTTGTTGACTTCTTTAAGATCAGCTTTCATAAATATCAGATCAACCTGGGTTTAGGGTTTATGGTTTTAGTGTTCATGCTTTTGGGTTTAGGGTTTAGGGTTTAGGGTTTAGGGTTTAAGGTTTAGGGTTTAGGGTTTAAGGTTTAAGGTTTCTTAGGGTTCAGGGTTTAGGGTTGTAGATTTTGTATTTTATTTAGGTTTTTAGTTTTATTATTTAGGGTTTATGTTTTATAGTTTAGGATTTAGGGTTTAGAGTTTAGGATTTTTTTTATTATTTTAAATTAAGTAAACCAATAGATTTAGGTTTATTTAGTTTATTTTATTTTTTTATTTTTATTTAGGTTTTTTTATTTAGTTTCATTTATTTATTTTAGGTTTATTTATTTTAGATTAGGGTTTTTATTTTAGTTATTTTTTTTTAGGTTTAGGTTTAGTTTAGGTTTATTTTTTTAGTTTATTTTTTTTATTTTATTTTAGGTTTAGGTTTTATTTTTATTTTAGGTTTAGGTTTTTTTATTTTATTTTCTTAGGTTTAGATTTTAGGTTTTAATTTTAGTTTAGGTTTAGGTTTATTTTAGTTTACATTTTATTTAGTTTAGTGATAGGTTTAGTTTTTTTGGTTTAGTTTAGGTTTTAATTATTTTAGTTTATGTTTATTTATTTTATTTTGTTTATTTTAATTTTATTTTAGGTTTTTTTTTAGTTTAGGGTTTTATTTTTTTATTTATTTGTAGGTTTAATTTTAGGTTTAGGATTTTATTTAGTTTTATTTTATTTTATTTTATATTACATTTAGTTTTTTTATTATTATTATTTTATTCTTAGGTTTATTTTATTTTTAGTTTAGTTTAGTTTTATTTATTTTCTTATAATTTATTTTATTTTTTTATTTTATTTTATTATTATTTTACAGGTTTTAGTTTAGGTTTTATTTTATTTTTTTTTATTTATTTAGTTTTGGTTTTATTAATTTTGTTTTTAATTTTATTTAGTTTTTTAAATTTTTTAGGGGGGGTTTAGGTTTAGTTTGGGTTTTAGAGGGTTTAGTTAGGGTTGGGTAAGATTTAGATTGGCACAAGGTTTAGGGTTTTAGGGTTTCTGGGGTTTAGTTTAGGGTTTAGTTTAGGGTTTAGGTTAAGGTTTAGGTTTAGAGTTGGGTTTAGGTTAGTTATTGTTGTTTAGTTTAGGGTTTAGGATTTAGGGTTTAAGATTTTTTTCTTATTTTTTATTTTAAATTAAGTAAACTAGTAGGTTTAGGTTTATTTAGTTTATTTTATTTTTCATTTATATTTAGGTTTTTTTTATTTAGTTTAGTTTATTTATTTTTAGTTTAGGGTTTTTTTATTTTAGTTTTACATTTAGGTATAGGTTTAGGTTTATTTTTTTAGTTGAGTTTTATTTTATTTTATTTTTTTAGGTTTTATTTTATTTTTCTATGTTTAGGTTATTTATTTTAGGTTTATTTTAGGTTTTAAGTTTAATTTTGGTTTATTTTATTTTATTTAATTTTGGTTTAATTTATTTATTTTAGGTTTAGGTTTATTTATTTAGTTTAGTTTATTTTAGTTTATGTTTAGCTTTATTTTGTATATTTTATTTTATTTTAGGTTTATTTTTTTAGGTTAGGGTTTAGGTTTTATTTTTATTTATTTTAGGTTTTTTTTAGGTTTAGGTTTTATTTAATTATTTAATTTTATTTTATTTATTTTATGTTTATTATTTTATTTTATGTTTTATTCTTAAGTTTTTATTTTTTTTTAGTTTAGGTTTTTTTATTTTATTTATTTTGTTTATTTTATTTTATTTTATTTTATTTTAAGGTTTAGGTTTAGGTTTAGTTTTATTTAATTTTATTTAGTTTAAGTTTTATTTATTTTATTTTAGCTTTATTTAGTTTAGGTTTATGTTGTGGTTTAGGGGTTTAGGTTTAGGATTTAGGGTTTAGGGTTTAGGGTTTAGTTAGGGTTTATGGTGGGGTTTAGGATTTAGTGTTTAGTATGGTTTATGGTTTTAGGGTTTAGGGTGGTTTAGGGTTTAGGGTGTTTAGGGTTTAGGGTTTTAGAGTTTAGGGTTAGGGTTATTTTTTATTTTTTTAGTTTTTAGAGTTTAGGGTTTAGGGTTTAGGTTTTAGGTTTAGGGTTCAAGTTTTAGCTTAGGATTTAGGGATTCTAGTTTTTTTAACAGAGAACAAATTCAGATTCAACATTTCTTCATTTTGATTTCATCAACCAAGTAACACACCAAGTTCTCTAAGACATAAGCGATGACATAGATAAAAAATGAACACCCATAGAGCAAATCAAAAATCCTAGATAACTAGAACCATCTCTAATGTATAGATAGTTCCATAAGTAACAGATCGGTTTGACCATTGTTGCCTCCAATTTCCATCAACCACCGGCCTCTCGAGTAACAGGATCCACCATCATATCCTCGATCTCTCTCCGCCACCACCAAGACTGTAACCTCCGTCGCTTCTCCTGCATCCATAACCACCACTGCTCCGATCACCACCTCCATATCCATCAGCTCCCCAGATCCCTCACCACCATTACGATAATCTCCACTTCTGCCTTCACCTCCACCACCAAATCTAGAATGAGCCTGGTTGATGGTGATGTTCCTACTTTCAAGGTTTCGCCCATTCATAGGGATTAGGTTTAGGTTTATTTTTATAATTTATTTAGATACTTTAAGTTTAGGTTTAGGGTTTGGCGTTTAGGGTTTAGGGTTTAAGGTTTATGGTTAGGGTTTAGGGTTTTCGATTATGGGTTTAGGTTTTTAGAGTTTAGGGTTTAGGGTTTAGGTTTGTGGTGGGGGGTTTTAGGGTTTAGGGTTGTAGCTTTAGTGTTGTAGGTTTAAGGTTTAGGTTTAGGATTAGGGTTAGTTTTAGGGTTTAGGATTTAAGGTTTTAAGGTTTTTTTTATTATTATTTTAAATTAACTAAACCAGTCTTATTTAGTTTACTTAGTTTATTTCTTATTTATTTTAGTTTATTTTTTTTATTTGGGTTTATTTATTATTTTAATTTAGTTTAGCTTATTTATTTTAGTTTAGGCTTTTTATTTTAGTTTATTTTTTAGGTTTAAGTTTAAGTTTAGGTTTAGTTTTTAGTTGACTTTTATTTTATTTTATTTTTTTGGTTTAGGTTTTACTTTTTATTTTTAGGTTTAGGTTTAGGTTTTTATTTTATTTTTTATGTTAAGGTTTTAGGTTTTTATTTTAGGTTTAGTTTTAGGTTTTTTTTTTCAGTTTAAGTTTAGGTTTTTTTAGTTTATATAATTTTATTTAGTATAGGATTTAGGTTTAGTTTATTTTGGTTTAGGTTTAGGTTTTATTTATTTTAATTTAGTTTATTTTAGTTTAGGTTTAGGTTTATTTATTTTGTTTAAATTTTATTATTTTAGGTTTAGTTTTTTTTAGTTTATTATTTAGGTTTAATTTTTATTTATTTTTAGGTTTATTTTGGTTTATGTTTTTATTTAGTTTTATTTTATTTTATTTTGTTTATTTTATTTTTTTATTTTATGTTTTAGTTTATTTTGGTTTTATTATTAGGTTTATTTTACTTTGTAGTTTAGTTTAGGTTTTATTTTATTTTTTTTTTTTTTTATTTTATTTTATTTTAATAATTTATTTATTTAAGTTTTTTTTTATTTATTTTATTTTTATGTATTTAGTTTGGGTTTAGGTTTTGGTTTAGGTTTAGGTTTAGTTTAGGGTTTAGGGTTTTAGGGTTTAGGGATTAGGTTAGGGTTTAGGGTTTAGGATTTAGTGATTAGGCTTTAGGGTTTTGGGTTTTTAGGCTTTAGGCTTTAGGCTTTAGGGTTTAGTGTTTTGGGTTAGGATTTTTTGTTTGGGGTTTAGGATTTTAGGGTTTAGGCTATAGGGTTTAGGGTTTATGGTTAGTTTTAGGGTTTAGGGTTTAAGGTTAGGTTTTTTTAATTTCTTTTAATTTTTAGGGTTTAAGGTTTAGGGTTTAGGGTTTAGGATTTAGGTTTTAGGTTCAAGTTTTAGTTTAGGGTTTTTGGTTTTTTTTAACAAGGAACAATTTAGATTCAACATTTCTTCATTTTGATTTCATCAACCAAGTAACACACCAAGTTTTCTAAGACACAAGCGATGACATTGATAAAAAATAAACATGCATAGAGCAAATAAAAAACCTTGGATAACTAGAACCATCTCTACTATAAATACATAGTTCCATAAGCAGCAGATTGGATTGGCCATTCTTTAGTTTCTCCAGTTCCCATCAGAATCACCATGATCTCTCGAGAAGCAGGATCCACCATCATATCCCCGATCTCTCCCTCTGCCACCGCCACGGTTGTAACCTCCGTCGCTCCTCCCACCTCCATAACCACCACTGCTCCAACCACCACCTTCATATCCACCAACACCTCCAGATCCCCCACCACTATTGTGATAACTATCGTGTCTGCCTCTATCTTTGCCTCCACTACCAGATCTAGACTAAGCCTAGTTGACGATGATGTTCCTGCTGCCAAGGTTCTGCCCATTCTTAAAGTTTAGGTTTATTAGGTTTTAGGGTTTATCTTTATTTTTTAATTTATTATGTTATTTTAAGTTTAGGTTTAGGGTTAAGTGTTTAGAGTTTTGGGCTTTTTTTAACTCAAATGAATCCATAACAAACAAGAAATTACCAAATCGACCAAGACATTATCCTTTAATAACTAATAAAATAGGATAAAATAAAATGCAATTTAAAAATGTACAAAAATAGTATTTCACAAAATGATTTAATTCCTAGTGACAATAAAATTTTATTTTACAGAAGGCCAAAAAGGTTTGTCGAATAAGCTGAAATCCATATATCATCGATTGGCTCTTCCTTCTTCTCTTCCACTGAACCATAGTAGGAGTAGAAGCATTAGAATACCACATCAAATTTACTAGATCTTTCAAATACTCCTTAACCTTCTGGGTATGTAATCGCTAAAAAATGAGGACATTCTTATAAGCTTGATGAACATGTGTAACAAGGGTGGGATAAGAGAGGGCTAGTGAGAGAGAAGTGATCATTGAAAGGCCTATTGAAAACTTCTCGATGAGATCATCTTCAGTGAGGTCAAGCACCTCAGGATAAAACACCGAACCATCATCATACACAGACTGGACAACAAGGTCATAAGAGAATGGCCTAATCCCCAGCTTAGCGAGGAGAGCATCCTCTAAGGATCCCACTTTATTGCCTTTTTTAAATAGCTCAACTGGGGTGATAATTTCAACAATACCCTTTTTTACCTTAGTTGGGATGTTGAGAACCTAGAAGAAAGAAGTCTATGATGGATCTAACTAGTGTTGCCTGGAGGAACTGCAAAATCAATAGGTGCAAAATGACCAACACTTGCATCAACACTAACTTTGTATTTCGTAACCTCTTCACAGACATCTTTAAGATCACCTTTCATAAAAATCAGCTCAACAGAGGTTTAGGATTTAGGGTTTAGGCTTTTAGGGTTTATGCTTTTAGGGCTTAGGGTTTAGGGTTAAGGTTTAGGGTTTAAGGTTTAGGGTTTAGGGTTTAGGGTTTTTTAGGGTTTAGGGTTTAGGGTTTAAGGTTTAGGGTTGTGAGTTTAGTGTTGTAGGTTTAGGGTTTAGGGTTTAGGGCTTAGGTTTTAGGGTTTAAGTTTTTTTTTTAAGTTAAGCAAACCGATAGGTTTAAGTTTAATTAGTTTATTTTTTATTTTAGTTAATTTTATATTTTATTTTACTTAGGTTTATTTTTTTATTTTTTATTTAGTGTAGTTTATTTATTTATAGTTTAGGATTTTTATTTTACTTTATTTTTTAGGTTTAGGTTTAGGTTTAGGTTTATTTTTTTATTTTATTTTTATTTTATTTTTTATTTTAGGTTTAGGTTTAGGTTTTATTTTCTTTTTACATTTAGGTTTTAGTTTTATTTTAGGTTTATTTTATCTTTTATTTTTTATTTAGGTTTAGTTTATTTTAGTTTATTTTATGTTATTTTGTTTTAGGTTTAGGTTTAGGTTTAATTTATTTTAGGTTTGGATTAGGTTTTATTTATTTTACATTATTTTAGGTTTAGGTTTAGGTTTAGTTTAATTTTAGGTTTAGGTTTATTTATTTTATTTAGTTTAGTTTATTTTAGTTTAGGTTTTAATTATTTTATTTTCTTTATTTTTTTAGGTTTATTTTTTTTAATTTAGGTTTTGGTTTTATTTATTATTTATTTTTAGGTTTATTTTTGGTTTAGGTTTTATTTTATATTTAATTTAGGTTTATTTTATTTTTATTTTACATTTATTTTTTTATTCATTTTTTTTCTTTAGTTTTTATTTTATTTTAGTTTAGTTTATTTATTTTATTTTAGTTTATTTTATTTTATTTTATTTTAATTTTAGGTTAAGGTTTAGGTTTTATTTTAAGTTTTATTTAAATTTTATTTATGTAGGTTTTATTTATTTATATTTAGGTTTATTTAGTTAGGTTTTTAGGTGGTTTAGGGTTTAGGTTTAGGGTTTAGGGTTTAGGTTTAGGGTTTAGGTTAGGATTTAGGTTTAGGGTTTAGGTTTAGTGTTTAGGCTTTAGGTGTGGGCTTTAGGTTGTGTGATTGGTTTAGTTTTATTTTTATTTTGATTTTGATTTTATTTGGTTTAGTGTTTAGGGTTTAGGTTTTTTAATTAAGCAAAACCAGAGGATTAAGTTTATTTAGTTTATTTTCTATTTCTTTAGTTTTTTATTATTTATTTTTTTATTTAGGTTTATTTTTATTTTATTTAGTTTTATTTATTTTGGTGTCTTTATTTTTAATTTAGGGTTACTATTTCTTTTACTTTATTTTGGTTTAGTTTAGGTTTTATTTGAGTTTTATTTTTTATTTTATTTTTTAGTTTTAGGTTTTATTTTTTTATTTTTAGGTTTAGGTTTAGGTTTTATTTTATTTTTTTTAAGTTTATGTTTTAGGTGTTTATTTTAGTTTATTTTTTTAATTTTATTTTAGTTTAGGTTTAGGTTTATTTTTATTTTATTTTATTTTATTTTATTTTGGTTTAGGTTTAGGTTTAGGTTTAGTTATTTTTAAGTTTAGGTTTTATTTATTTCAGTTTTGTTTATTTTTGTTTAGGTTTAGGTTTAATTTATTTTTATGTTAGGTTTAGTTTTTTCTTAGTTTAGGGTTTAGGTTTTATTTTTTATTTATTTATAGGTTTATTTTTTGGGTTTAGGTTTTATTTAGATTTTATTTTATTTTAGGTTTATTTTCTTTTATTTTTTAGTTTTATTTTATTTATTTTTTTATGCCTAGGTTTATTTTATTTTATTTATTAATTAGGATTTTACTTTTATTTTAGTTTATTTTATATTTTTGATTTTATTTTATATTTACTTTTAGGTTTAGGTTTTAGTTTATGTTTTTATTTTACTTTATTTTTTTATTTTTTTTTATCTTTAGTTTTTAATTAATTTATTTTAAGTTTTATTTAGTTTAGGTTTTATGTTTTTATGGTGGGTTTGGGGTTTGGGTTTTAGGATTTAGTGTTTAGGGTTTAGCATTTAGGGTTTGGGGTTTAGGGTTTTAGGGTTTAAGGTTTAGGTTTTATGGTTGTAGGTTTAGGGTTTAGGTTTAGTGTTTGGGGTTAGGGTTTTTTTATTTCTTTTTAGGTTTTAGGGTTTTGGGTTCAGGTTTTAGGTTTAGGGTTCAAGTTTTAGTTTAGGGTTTAGGGTTTTTGGGTTTTTATTAATAGAGAACAAATTCAGATTCAACATTTCTTCTTTCATCAACCAAGTAACACATCAAGTTCTCTAAGACACAATACATCAAAAAATGAGCTTAAATAGAGAAAATCAAAACCCTATATAACTTGAACTCCTCTAGAAGACATAGTTCCATAAGTTACTGATCGGAATGTTCTTCTTCGCTTCAGTTCCCATCGAACCACCCCGCTCTCGGTAGGATCCACCATCGTATCCCTGATCTCTCCCTCCATCACCACCATGATTGTAACCTCTGTCACTCCTCCCACATCCATAACCACCACTGCTCTGACCACCACCTCCATTTCCACCAGCACCTCTAGATCCCCCACCACCACAATGATAAATGCTGCCTCCACCTTCGCCTCCACCACCAGATCTAGACTGAGCCTAGTTGATGGTGATGTTCTTGCCGTCAATGTTTTGCCCATTCTTAGGGTTTAGGTTTATTAGGTTTTACGGTTAACATTTATTTTAAATTTATTTAGTTACTTCAGGTTTAGGTTTAGGGTTTGGTGTTTAGGATTTAGGGTTTAGTTTTTAGGGTTTAGGGTTTGGGGGTTTTTTTTAAAAAAAAACTCAACTGATTTCATAACAAACAAGAAATTACCAAATCAAACAAGTCGTTATCCTCTAACAACTAATAAAACATGATAAAATAAAATGCAATTCAAAATTCATAAAAAATATTATTTCACAAAATGATTTAACTCCCAGAGATAATTAAATTTGATTTTATAAAAGACCAACAAAGCTTAGTTGAACAAGTTGAAACACATATCATCATCAGATTCCTTAGTAGGCTCTTCCTTCTTCTCTTCCACTATAGCAGTCGGAGAAATAATAGCAGCAGCAGGAGTAGTTGAAGCATCAGGTGCAACATCCTCAACAAATTTACTAAGATCCTTCAAATAGTCCTTAAACTTCTTGGCCAATGCGTATGTTTGATTAGTGATAATCATGATGATGAGGACATTCTTGTAAGCATTGATAACCATGTGGGGCATTGATGACAATGTGGGTCATTATAGCAAGGGAGGGATAAAAGAGGGCCAGTGAGAGAGAACTGAACATTGAAAGGACTGCAGAAAACTTCTAGATGAGATCATCTTCAGTGAGGTCAAGCACCTCAAGATTGAAAACTGAACCATCATCAAAGACAAACTAAACGACAAGGCCATAAGAGAATGGCATAATGCCTAGCTTAACGAGTAGAGCAGCCTCTGAGGATCCAACCTTATCACCTTTTTTAATCTGCACAATTGGGGTGATAATTTCAATTGTACCCTTATTGATCTTAGCTGGGATGTTGAGAACATGGAAGAAAGATGTCTGTGAAGGATCCAGACCAATGTTTCTTGGAGGAACCATAACATCAATAGGTGTAATAAGACCAACGAACAATAACACCAACTTCATATTTTGCAACCACTTCACTAACTTCTTTAAGATCACCTTTCATAAAATCACTCAAGGTTTAGGGTTTGGGTTTAGGGTTTTGTTTATGATTTTAGGGTTTAGGATTTAGTTTAGGGTTTAGGGTGGGTAGGTTGTAGGTATAGAGTTTATAGGTTAGTTTTAGAATTTAGAGTTTAGGGTTTAGGGTTTAGGAATAAGGATTTAGAGATTACGATTTTTTTTTGAAAATTAAGTATTTTAGGATTATTTAGTATTTTTTTTTAGTTTATTTTATTTATTTTATTTATGTTTATTTTTTATTTAGTTTAGTTTATTTATTTTAGGTTTTATTTTAGTTTATTTTAGGTTTAGGTTTAGGTTTAGGTTTAGTTTAGTTGAGTTTTATTTTTTATTTCACTTTTAGGTTAGGTCTTATTTTTATTTTTAGGTTTAGGTTTAGGCTTTTATTTAATTTTTTTAGGTTTAGATTTATGTTTTAATTTTATTTTAGTTTAGTTTAGGTTTAGGTTTAGTTTATTTTATTTAGTTTAGTTTATTTATTTTATTTTAGGTTTAGGTTTTTTTAGTTTAGGGTTTAGGTTTATTTTTTTTATTTATTTGGTTTATTTTTTAGGTTTAGGATTTTATTTAGTTTTATTTTATTATATTTTAGGTTTATTTTATTTTATTTACATTTAGTTTTATTTTATTAGGTTTTATTCTTAGGTTTAATTTATTTTTTAGTTTAGTTTTGGTTTTTATTTATTTTATTTTATTTTATTTTTATTTTTTTATTTATTTTATTTTTATATTTAGGTTTCGATTTTAATTTTGGTATTTATTTTATTTTATTTAGGTTTAGATTTTTTATTTTATTTTTTTAGTTTTAGTTTAGGTTTAGGTTTTAGGTTTTGGGGTTTATGGTTTTGGGTTTTGGGTTAGTTTTAGATGATTTTAGGGTTTTTATATTATTTATTTTTATTTTATTTAAGATTTAGGGTTTTAGGGTTTAGGGTTTAAGGTTCATTTTAGGGTTTAGGATTTAGGGTTTAAGGTTTAGGATTTTGGGTATACGATTTTTTTTAATTAAATAAACTGATAGGTTTAGGTTTATTTAGTTTATTTTTAATCTATTTTAATTCATTTTATTTTGTTTAGTTTCTTTATTTAGATTTCTTTGTTATCTTTATTTTATTTAGTCAACTTATTTCAGGTTTATTTATTTTATTTTAGGTTTCTTATTTTAGTTTATTTTTAGGTATAAGTTTAGTTTACTGTTTATTTTTTATTTTAGTTTTATTTTTAAGATATTTTTTAGGTTTAAGTTTTAATTTTAATTTTTATGTTTAGGTTTAGGTTTTTTTAAATTTTTTTAGGTTTAGGTTTTTGGTTTTCATTTTAGGTTTATTTTAGTTTTTATTTTTAGTTTAGGTTTATGTTTATTTGTAGTTTCATTTATTTTATTTATTTTAGGGTTCAGGTTTAGTTTATTTTAGGT
Source organism: Cymbidium sinense (assembly GCA_021442155.1). Lineage (NCBI taxonomy): Eukaryota > Viridiplantae > Streptophyta > Magnoliopsida > Asparagales > Orchidaceae > Cymbidium > Cymbidium sinense. The sequence goes on along the minus strand of JAKCPB010001273.1, from coordinate 125,014 downwards.
TTTGGTTTACGTTTTATTTCTTTTAGTTTAGTTTATTTTAGTTTAGGTTAATATTTATTTTATTTTAGGTTTAGGATTTTAGTTTAGGGTTTAGGTTTTATTTTTATTTATTTTTAGGTTTTTTAGATTTAGGTTTTAATTAGTTTTATTTTATTTTATATTAGTTTATTATATTTTATTTACATTTAATTTTATTTTCATTAAGTTTTATTTTTTAGGTTTTTAGTTTAGATAGATTTTATTTTATTTTTTTATTTTAGTTTATATTTTTTATTTTTTTTTATTTTAAGATTAGGTTTAGGTTTAAGTTTTTATTTCATTTTATTTTATTTTAGTTTAGATTTTTTTTATTATATATTTAGGTTTTATTTAGTTTAGGTTTAGGTTTTGTTTAGTGAGGGTTTAGGATTTAGGGAGGGTGGGGGGTTTAGGGGAGGGTTTATAGTGGTTTATGGTTTATTAGATGGAGGGTTTTGGAGGCATGTGGTTAGGTTTAGGGAGGGTGGGTTTGGGTTGGTAAGGTTTAGTTTAGGGTTTAGGGTTTTAGGAGAGTTTAGGTTTTGTATAGTTTTAGTTTAGTGTTATTTTTTCTTTATTATTTTTATTTTAGGTTTTGGGTTGGGTTTATGGTTTAGGGTTATTTTAGGGTTTAGGGTTTAGTTTAGGGTTTAGGATTTTGGGGTTTAGTTTAGGGGTTTAGGGTGGTTTTAAATGAAGTAAACCAGTATGTTAAAGTTTATTTAGTTTAATTTTATTTATTAAAGTTTATTATAATTTAATTTTCTTTTATATAGTTTAGTTTATTTATTTTAGTTTAGGTTTTATTTTAGTTCATTTTTAGGTTTAATGTTTATGTTTATTTTATTTTCATTTTATTTTATTTAATTTTAGGTTTATGTTTTATTTTATTTTTATTTTAGGTTTAGGTATTTTTTTTTGGGTTTAGGCTTTAGGTTTATCTTAGGTTTCATTTTTAGTTTAGGTTTAGGTTTATTTTAGTTTATTTTATTTTATTTTATTTATTTTAGTTTAGGTTTAGTATAGTTTATTTTAGGTTTATGTTTACATTTATTTATTTTAGTTTAGTTTATTTCATTTTAGGTTTAGGTTTTTTTAGTGGGGTTTAGGTTTTATTTTATTTTTATAGCTTTACTTTTAGTGTTTTATTTAGTTTTATTTTAATTTTTAGGTTTATTTTATTTTGATTTTAGAAGTTTTTTATTTTAAGTTTAATTTTAGTTAAGTTTAGGTTTTTTATTTATTTTAGTTAGTTTAGTTTTAATTTTTATTTTATTTTATTTTTAGGTTTAGGTTTAGGTTTTAGTTTAGGATTTTATTTTATTATTTTATTTAGGATTAGTTTTAATTATATTTTAAGGTTATTTAGTTTTTAGGGTTTTTTAGGGTTAGTTTAGGTTTAGGGTTTAGAGACCATTTAGGCTTTAACATTGGGTTAGGTTTAGGGTCAGGTTTTTTTAGTTTAGTTTAAGGTTTAGGCCCAGGGCTCAGTTAAGGGTGGGGTAGGGTCAGTAGGGTTTATAGTTTAGGTTAGTAGGGTTTAGGAGTAAGATTTAGGGTTTAGAGAGGGCCCAGGGTGGGTAAGTAGGTCAGTTTGGTGGTTTTAGGGAGGTTTAGGGAAGGGTTTAGGGAGGGTTTTTTAAAGTTTAGGGTTGTGGTAGGTTTAGGGAGGATTTAGGATTTAGATAGGTTTAGGGTAGGGTTAGGTTTTATTTTTATTTTTATGGTGTGGTGGGGGTTTGTGGAGTTTAGGAGGTTTTTTAAAAGTTTAAGTTTAGGTTTAGGTTCAAATTTTAGTTTTTAGGCTTTTGTTTTTTAATAGAGAGCAAATTCAAATTAAACATTTCTTCTTTTCATTTCATCAACCAAGTAATACCCCAAATTTTCTAAGACACGTGATGACATAGATCAAAATGAGGACACATAAAGCAAATCAAAATCCCTAGATAACTAGAATCATCTCTAAGAGCGTTCCATAAGCAATAGATCGGATGTTTCTTCAATTTCTCTAGTTCCCATCATAACTACCATGGCCTCTCGAGTAGTGGGATCCACCATCATATCCCCGATCTCTCCCGCCACCACCACGACATCTGTAATGTTCATTGCTCCTCCTACATGCATAACCACCACTACTCTGACCACCACCACCAGATCCCCAACCACCACCGCGATACCTTCACTTTTTTCTCCATCTAGACTGAGCATGGTTGTGATGTTCTGCCATGGTTCTTTCTTAGGTTTAGGTTTAGGATTAGGTTAGGGTTTAAGTTTATTTTTTAATTTATTTAGTTACTTTAGGTTTATGTTTTATGTTTGGGTTTGGTTTAGGGTGGTTAGGTTTAGGGAGTGGGTTTAGTTTTATGGTTTAGGGTTTAGGGTAGGGTTTATGCTTTTAGGTGTGGGGGTGGGAGGGTTTAGGGTTTAGGTTTAGGTGGGTTGAGGTGGAGGGTTTATGGGTAGTTTGGGTGGTTTTAAATTAAGTGAACCAAAAGATTTAGGTTTATTTTTTATTTTATTTAGTTTAGTTTATTTATTTGTTTTATTTTAGATTTTTTAGGTTTATGTTTAGGTTTATGTTTATTTTTTAGTTGAGTTTGATTTGATTTTATTTAGGATTAGGTTGGGTTTAGAGTTCTAGGTTGGTATGGTTTAGAGTTTAGTTATTTTAGAAGTTTTAGTGGTTTAGGTTAGGGTTTAGGGTTTAGGTTTAGTGTTATGTTTAGGCTTTAGGGTGAGGTTTTATAGTTTAGGGTTTAGGGTTTAGGTTTTGGTTTGGGGGTTTTGGGTTTTAGGGTTTAGGGATTATGGTTTAGGGTTGTAGGCTTAGGGTTTAGGGTTATGGTATTTTTATTTATTTTTTATTTTATTTTATTTATTTTTAGGGTTTAGGGTTTTGGGTTTAAGTTTCAGGTTTAGGGTTCAAGTTTTAGTTTAGTTCGATTTTTAAATTAAGTAAACTAATAAGTTTATGTTTATTTTAAATTTATTTAATTTTTTTATATTATTTTACTTTATTTTATTTTTATTTACATTTATTTTTATTTTAGGTTTATTTATTTTAGTTTAAGGATTTTAGTTTAGTTTATTTTTTAGGTTAAGGTTTAGGTTCATGTTTATTTTTAGTTTAGTTTTATTTTATTTTAATTTTAACTTTAGGTTTTATTTTATTTTATTTTTAGGTTTTATTTTAGGTTTTATTTTATTTTTTTTGGTTTAGGTTTTAGGTTTTTAATTTAGGATTATTTTTCAAATTTATTTTTTATTTTAGGTTTAAGTTTATTTTTAGTTAATTTTATTTTATTTAGTTTAGGGTTTAAGTTTTATTTATTTTTGGTTTAGGTTTATGTTTTATTTAGTTTAGTTTATTTTAGATTAGGTTTAGGTTTATTTTATTTTGTTTATTTTAGGTTTAGGTTTTTTTTAGTGTTAGGTTTAGGTTTTATTTTGTATTTATTTCTAGGTTTATTTTTTAGGTTTAGGTCTTTATTTAATTTTATTTTATTTTTATTTTTCATTTAGTTTTTATTTTATTTAGGTTTTTTACTTTAAGGTTTATTTTAGTTTTTAGTTTAGTTTACGTTTTTATTTATTTTAGTTTATTTTAGTTTGTATTTTTTATTTTATTCTATTTTTAGGTTTAAGTTTAGGTTTAGGTTTAGGTTTAAGTTTAGGTTCTTATTTTATTTTATTTTTTTATTTTATTTAGCTCTAAGTTTTTTAATTTATTTTATTTTTAGGTTTTATTTAGTTTACTTTTTTCGAGGTTTAGGTTTTGGTTTAGGTTTAGTTTTTAGTTGAGTTTTATTTTTATTTCACTTTTTTAGGTTAAGGTCTTATTTTTTATTTTTAGGTTTAGGTTTAGGCTTTTATTTAATTTTTTTAGATTTAGGATTTATGTTTTTCTTTTAGGTTAAATTTTTAGTGTCAGTTTAGGTTTAGGTTTAGTTTTATTTATTTTTGTTAGTTTAGGTTTATTTCAATTTTATTTTAGGTTTAGGTTTTTTAGTTTAGGGTTTAGGTTTTATTTTTATTTATTTTGGTTTATTTTTTAGGTTTAAGATTTTATTTAGTTTTATTTTATTATATTTTAGGTTTATTTTATTTTATTGTACATTTAGTTTTATTTTTTTAGGTTTTTTTATTCTTAGGTTTAATTTATTTTTAGTTTAGTTTGGTTTTATTTATTTTATTTTTTATTTTATTTTTAATTTATTTTATTTTTATATTTAGGTTTCGATTTTAATTTTGGTATTTATTTTATTTTATTTAGGTTTAGATTTTTTAATTTATTTTATTTTTATGTGTTATTTAGTTTAGGTTTAGGTTTTTAGGTTTTTGGGGTTTATGGTTTTGGGTTTTGGGTTAGTTTTTGGATTTATGATTTAGGCTTAGAGTTTTTTTATATTATTTATTTTTTAATTTTTATTTAAGATTTAGGGTTTTTTAGGGTTTATGGTTTAGGGTTTAGGGTTTAAGGTTTATTTTAGGGTTTAAGATTTAGGGTTTAGGGTTTAGGATTTTAGGTTTATGATTTTTTTTAATTAAATAAACTGAAAGATTTAGGTTTTATTTAGTTTATTTTTTATTTATTTTAGTTCATTTTATTTTGTTTAGTTTCTTTATTTAGATTTCTTTGTTATCTTTATTTTATTTAGATAACTTATTTCAGGTTTATTTATTTTATTTTAGATTTCTTATTTTAGTTTACTTTTTAGGTATAAGTTTAGTTTAATGTTTATTTTTTATATTAGTTTTATTTTTAGGATATTTTTTAGGTTTAAGTTTTAATTTTAATTTTTAGGTTTAGGTTTAGGTTTTTTTTTTATAATTTTTTTAGGTTTAGGTTTTTGGTTTTTATTTTAGGTTTATTTTTAGGTTTTATTTCTTAGTTTAGGTTTATGTTTATTTTTAGTTTCATTTATTTTATTTAGTTTAGGGTTCAGGTTTAGTTTATTTTAGGTTTTGGTTTAGGTTTTATTTATTTTAGTTTAGTTCTTTTTAGTTTAGGTTAATATTTATTTTATTTTAGGTTTAGGATTTTTTTTAGTTTAGGGTTTAGGTTTTATTTTTTATTTATTTTTAGGTTTGTTTTTTAGATTTAGGTTTTTAATTAGTTTTTATTTTATTTTATATTAGTTTTATTATATTTTTATTTTACATTTAATTTTTATTTTCATTAAGTTTTTTTATTTTTAGGTTTATTTTGTAGTTTAGTATCAGATTTTATTTTTATTTTTATTTTAGTTTTATATTTATTTTTTATTTTTTTTTATTTTTAAGATTAGGTTTAGGTTTAAGTTTAGGTTTTTATTTCATTTTATTTTTTATTTTATTTTAGTTTAGATTTTTTTATTTATTATATATTTAGGTTTTATTTAGTTTAGGTTTAGGTTTTTTGCTTTTTAGTGTTTAGGGTTTAGGATTTAGGGTTTAGGGTTTGGGGTTTGGGGTTTAGGGTCAGGGATAGTTATGGATGGTTAGTGGATGGCCCAGGGAGTAGGGTGGTGGAGGGAGGGTTGGGGAGGGTCCGGCATAGGTTAGGTTTAAGGTAGGGTTTAGGAGGGATTTTATGGAGGATTTGATAGAGTGGTTCTGTGGTTTATTTTCTTTATTATTATTTTTATTTAGGGTTTAGGGTTTGGGTTTTAGGTTTAGGGTTAGTTTAGGAGTTTAGTGTTTAGGGAGGATTTGGGGGTTTAGGGTTTAGGTGGGTTTAGATTTTTTTCTAAAACCAGTATGTTAAAGTTTATTTAGTTTAATTTTTATTTATTAAAGTTTATTATAATTTTTTTAATTTTTTCTTTTTATATAGTTTAGTTTATTTATTTTAGTTTAGGTTTTTTATTTTAGTTCATTTTTTAGGTTTATGTTTATGTTTATTTTTCATTTTCATTTTATTTTTATTTAATTTTTTAGGTTTATGTTTTATTTTAATTTTTTATTTTTAGGTTTAGGTATTTTTTTTTGGGTTTAGGCTTTAGGTTTATCTTTTAGGTTTATTTTTAGGTTTCATTTTTTAGTTTAGGTTTAGGTTTATTTTTAGTTTATTTTATTTTTTTTTTATTTTATTTAGTTTAGGTTTAGGTTTAGCTATAGTTTATTTTAGGTTTAGGTTTTTTTTTAGTTGGGGTTTTATTTATTTTTATTTTATCTAGCTTTACTTTAGGTTTAAGTTTTTATTTAGTTTTATTTTAAATTTTAGGTTTATTTTATTTTGATTTCCAAGTTTTCATTGTAAGTTAATTTTAGTTAAGATTAGGTTTATATTTATTTTATTTTAGTTTAGTTTTTATTTTTATTTTATTTTATTTTTAGGTTTTGGTTTAGGTTTTAGTTTAGGATTTTATTTTATTATTTTATTTAGGATTAGTTTTAATTATATTTAAGGTTTATTTTTTAAGTTTAGGTTTTAGGTTTGGTAGGTGGTAGGAGAGTATTTAGGCTTTAACATTTAGGGAGGGTTTAGGAGGTAGAGTTTTAGATGTGGAGGGTAGGTTTATGGCACAGGGTAATAGGGAGGGAGGGTTTAGGGTTTAGTTTTTGGTTAGGCTCATTTAGGGTTAGTATTAGGGTTAGGTTTAGGGTTAGGATTTAGGTTTAGAGGGTTTGGGTTTAGGTTTAGGGTTTAGGGTTTAGGGTTTGGGTTTTTTTGGCTTAAAGTTTAGGGAGTTGTAGTTTAAGGTTTAGGGTTTAGGATTTAGGATTTAGAGTTGTAGGTTTAGGGTTTAGGGTTAGGGTTTTTTGCTATTTTTTATTTTTATGGTTTAGGGTTTAGGATTTAGGGTTTAGTGTTTAGGGTTTAGGTTTTAGGTTTAGGGTTCAGGTTTTAATTTAAAGTTTAAGTTTTAGGTTTAGGGTTCAAATTTTAGTTTAAGCTTTAGGGCTTTTAGGATTTTTTTAATAGAGAGCAAATTCAAATTAAACATTTCTTCTTTTCATTTCATCAACCAAGTAATACCCCAAATTTTCTAAGACACGCGTGATGACATAGATCAAAAATGAGGACACATAAAGCAAATCAAAATCCCTAGATAACTAGAATCATCTCTACTGTAAGAGCAGTTCCATAAGCAATAGATCGATCGGCTGTTCTTCAATTTCTCTAGTTCCCATCATAACTACCATGGCCTCTTGAGTAGTGGGATCCACCATCATATCCCCGATCTCTCCCGCCGCCACCACGACATCTGTAATGTTCATTGCTCCTCCTACATGCATAACCACCACTACTCTGACCACCACCACCTCAAGATCCCCAACCACCACTGCGATACCTACTGCCTCTGCCTTTTTCTCCACCGCCAGATCTAGACTGAGCACGGTTGACTGTGATGTTCCTGCCATCAAGGTTCTACCGATACTTAAGGTTTAGGTTTAGGATTAGGTTTACTAGGTTTTAGGGTTTAGGTTTATTTTTTAATTTATTTAGTTACTTTAGGTTTATGTTTTGGGTTTGGGTTTTATGGTTTAGGGTTTAGGGTTTAAGGTTAGGCTTTAGGGTTTAGGGTTTAGTTTTTAGGGTTTAGGGTTTATGGTTTTAGGGTTTATGCTTTTATGGTTTAGGGTTAAGGGTTAGTGTTTAGGGTTTAGGGTTTAGGGTTTAAGGTTGTAGGTTTCGGGTTTAGGGTTTATGGTTGTAGGTTTAAGGTTTAGGGTTTTTTTTTTTAAATTAAGTGAACCAAAAGATTTAGGTTTATTTTTTATTTTTATTTAGTTTAGGTTTATTTATTTTTATTTATGTTTTTTATTTAATGTTTATTTTTTAGGTTTATGTTTAGGTTTATATTTATTTTTTAGTTGAGTTTTGATTTGATTTTATTTTTTAGGATTAGGTTTTTAGGGTTTAGGTCCAGGGTATAGTTTAGGGTAGGGTTTAGCATTTTACCCCAGGGTTAGGGGTTTAGGGTTTAGGGTTTAGGGTTTAGGGTGTGGTGGGTCAGCTTTAGGCTTTAGGGTTGAGGTTTTATAGTTTAGGGTTTAGGGTGGTTGGGTTTGGGTTTAGGTTGGGTTTGGCATGTTTTTAGGGATTATGGTTTAGTGGAGCTTAGGGTTTAGGGTTATGGTATTTTTATTTATTTATTTTATTTTATTTATTTTTTAGGGTTTAGGGTTTTGGGTTTAAGTTTGGTTTAGGGCTCAAGTTTTAGTTTAGTTCTATTTTTAAATTAAGTAAACCAATAAGTTTATGTTTATTTTAATTTATTTAATTTTTTTTTTTTATATTATTTTACTTTATTTTATTTTTATTTACATTTATTTTTATTTTAGGTTTATTTATTTTAGTTTAAGGATTTTAGTTTAGTTTATTTTTTAGGTTAAGGTTTAAGTTTATGTTTATTTTTTAGTTTAGTTTTATTTTTATTTTAATTTTTAACTTTAGGTTTTATTTTTTATTTTAAGGTTTAGGTTTTGGTTTAGGTTTTTATTTTATTTTTTTTGGTTTAGGTTTTAGGTTTTTAATTTAGGTTTATTTTTCAAATTTATTTTTTATTTTAGGTTTAAGTTTATTTTTAGTTAATTTTATTTTATTTAGTTTAGGGTTTAAGTTTTAGTTATTTTTGGTTTAGGTTTATGTTTTATTTAGTTTAGTTTATTTTAGATTAGGTTTAGGTTTATTTTATTTTGTTTATTTTAGGTTTAGGTATTTTTTAGTGTTAGGTTTAGGTTTTATTTTTATATTATTTCAAGGTTTATTTTTTAGGTTTAAGTCTTTATTTAATTTAATTTTATTTTATTTTCATTTAGTTTTATTTTATTTAGGTTTTACTTTAAGGTTTATTTTAATTTTAGTTTAGTTTATGTTTTATTTATTTTAGTTTATTTTAGTTTATTTTTATTTTATTCTATTTTTAGGTTTAAGTTTAGGTTTAGGTTTAGGTTTAAGTTTAGGTTCTTATTTTATTTTGTTTTTTTATTTTATTTAGCTCTAAGTTTTTTAATTTATTTTATTTTTAGGTTTTATTTAGTTTAGGTTTCAGTTTTTAGGTTTTAAGTTTCAGGGATTAGGGATTAGGGTTTAGGGTTTAGTGTTTGGGGTTTAGGGTTTAGGGTTATAGGTTTTGGGGTTTAGGGTTTAGAGTTTAGGGTTTTAGGGTTTTGGGTTAATGGTTTAGTTTTTAGGGTTTAGGGTTTAGAGTTTTGGGTTTTAGGGTTTAGTGTTTAGGGTTTAGAGTTAGGGTTTTTTTATTTTTAATTTATTTTTAGTGTTTAGGGTTTAGAGTTTAGAGTTTAGGGTTTAGGTTTTAGGTTTTAGGTTTAGGGTTTTTGGTTTTTTTTCTTAATAGATAATAAATTCTTTTTTTTATATTTCATCAACCAGGTAACACACCAAGTTTCTTAAGATAAAAGTGATGACATAGATCCAAATTGAGCACGCATAAAGTAAAATTAATAACTCTAGATAACTAGAATCATCACTATTGTAAAGATAGTGTTCCATAAGCAGCAGTTTAGATCGATCGTTTCTCAGTTTCTCCAGTTCCCATCAGAACCACCCTGGCTTCTCGAGTAGCGAGATCCACCATCATATCCTCAATCTCTCCCTCTGCCACCATCATGACTATAACCTCTATCGCTCCTCCCACCTCCAGAACCATGATTACTCCGACCACCATCCCCATATCCACCAGCACATCCAAATCACCCACCACCACTATGAAAATCATCGCCTTTGCCTTCGCTTCCATTACTAGATCTAGACTGAGCCTAGTTGATGGTGATGTTCCTACCATAAAGGTTCTGCCCATTCTTAGTGTTTAGGTTTATGTTTAAGTTTAGGTTTTTTAGGTTTATTTTTTAGTTAATTTAGTTTTTAGGTTTTTAGGTTTAAGTTTTGGTTTAGGGTTTAGGGTTTAGGATTGGGTTTAGTGGGTTTATGGTTTTGGGTTTTAGGGATAAGGGTTATGGTTTAAGGTTTAGGGTTTATGGTTTAGAGTTTAAGGTTTAGGGTTTAGGGTTTAGGTTAGGGTTTAGGGTTATTTTTTATTTATTTTAGCTTATTTTATTTTTTTAGTTTTATTTAGGTTTATTTTTTATTTTAGTTTAGTTTAGTTTATTTAATTTAGTTTAGGGTTTTTTTTAATTTTTTTAGGGTTAGGCTTAAGTTTAGGTTTATTTTTTAGTTGAGTTTTATTTTTATTTGATTTTTAGGTTTATGTTTTCATGGTTTTAGGGTTTTAGGGTTTAGGGTTTAGGGTTTAGAATTTTAACCTTTATGGTTTATTGGATAGGCTTTAGTGTTTAGTGTTTTTAGAGTTTAGGATTTAAGGTTTAGGGTTTTGGATTTTAGGTTTAGGGTTTAGGGTTTTAGTTTTTGAGGTTTAGGGTTTGGTTTAGGGTTAGTGTTTTTTTTTATTTTATTTTTTAGGTTTAGGGTTTAGGTTTAGGTTTTAGTTTTAGTTTAAGTTTGTTTTGTTTTTTTTGTTTAAAAGAGAACAAACTCATATTCAACATTTCTTCTTTTCGATTTCATCAACCAAGTAACACACCAATTTTTCTAAGACATGAGCGATGACATAGATAAAAAATTTGCAAGCATAGTGCAAATAAAAACCCTAGATATCTCAAACCGTCACTACTGTAAAGAAAAAAATTCCATAAGTAGTAGATCGGATCAACCATTCTTCAGTTTCTCTAGTTCCCATTAGAACCACCCCCCCTGTCAGTAGTGGGATTCGCATCATATCCCGATCCTTGACTACCACGCTATAACCGTCGCCTCCATAACCACCACTCGCCATCCATATCCACTAGAGCCCCACCACCACAATAACCGCCACCTCCGCCATAGCCTCGATATATAGACTGAGCCTAGTTGGTGATGTTCTTACCATCAAGCTTGCATCAATCTAGGGTTTAGGTTTATTAGGTTTTAGGGTTTTTATTTTATTTAATTTATTTAGGTTTAGGGGTTTGGGGTTTAGGGTTTAGGGTTTAGTGATTTAGGGTTTAGCATTTAGGGTTTAGGGTCTACGGCTTTGGGTTTAGGGTTTAAAATTTAAGGTTTTAGGGTTTATGCTTTCAGGGTTTAGCATTTTTTAGGGTTTAGGGTTCAAGGTTGTAGGTTTAGGATTTAGGATTTAGGGTTTAATGTTTTTTTTCTTTTTTTTAAAAATTAAGTAAACTCAAAGGTTTAAGTTTATTTAGTATATTTAGTTTATTTTTTATTTATTTTAGTTTATTTTTTTTAATTTGGTTTTTTTATTTTTTATTTAGTTTGGTTTATTTATTTTTAGGTTAGTTTATTTTATTTTAGGTATTTAATTTAGTTTTTGAGGTTAGTTAAGTTTAGGTTTGTTTTTTTTAGTTGAGTTTTATTTTTATTATATATTTTAAGTTTAGGTTTAAGTATTTTTTTTAGGTTTAGGTTTTAGGTTTTTAGTTTAAGTTTATTTTTAGATTTTAGGTTTTTATTTTAAGTTTATTTTTGTTTAGGCTTAGTCTTATTTTGTTTTGTTTATTTTATTTTTGTTTTAGGTTTAGGATTTTTTTTAGTTTATGGTTTAGATTTTAATTTTTATTTATTTTTAGGTTTATTTTTTAGGTTTAGGTTTTTAATTTATTTTTATTTTTTTTTATTTTAGGTTTATTTTATTTTTATTTTACTATAGTTTTTATTTTTTTGTACATTTTTCTATTCTTAGGTTTATTTTATTTTTTTTGTTTAATTTACATTTTATTTAGTTTATTTTTATTAGTTTATTTTATTTTATTTTCAAGTTTAGGTTTAAGTTTTTATTTAGGTTTTAGTTTTATTTTATTTTTTTTATTTTATTTAAGTTTAGATTTTTTATATATATTTTATTTTTAGGTTTTATTTAGTTTAGGTTTATGTTTTAGGTAAGGATTTGAGTAGGTTTGGTTTAGTTTTTAGGTAGTGGGTTTAGGGTTTAGGGTTAGGGAGGAGTTTAGGGTTTAGGGTTTAGGCATTTGAGTTTAGGTTTCAGGATTAGTTTAGAGTTTAGGATTTAGGGTTATATGGTTTAGGCTTAGGGTTTAGTGTTTTTAGGGTTTAGGGTTAGTTTAGAGTTTAGGGTTTCATGTTTTAGGGTTTTGGGTTTTGGGTTTCGAATTTAGGGTTAGCTTATGGTTTAGGGTGTAGGGTTTAGGGTTTAGGGTTTAGGATTGTTGGTTTAGGGTTGTAGGTTTAGGGTTTAGGGTTAGTTTTAGGGTTTAGGGTAGGTTTAGGATTTAGGATTTATGATTTAGGGTTTTTAAAAAAAATTATGTAAATTGGTAGGTATTTAGTTTATTTAGTTTATTTTGTATTTATTTTAGTTTATTTAATTATTTTATTATTTTATAAGTTTATTTTTTATTTTTATTTCATTTAGTTTATTTATTTTAAGTTTATTTATTTTAGTTTATTTTTTTTATTTTTTTTATTTTCTTAGGTTTATGTTTATGTTTATTTTTAGTTTAGTTTTATTTTTATTTATTTTTTAGGTTTAGGTTTAGGTATATTCATGTTTTATTTTTAGTTTAGGTTTATTTTTTTTGTTTATTATTTTATTTAGGTTAGGGTTTAGGTTTAGTTTATTTTATGTTTAGGTTTAGGTTTTATTTATTTTAGTTTAAGTTTAGGTTTATTTTATTTTGTTTATTTTAGGTTTAGGTTTTTTTTAGTTTAGGGTTTAGGTTTATTTTTTTAAATATTTTTCGATTTACTTTTTTAGGTTTAGATGTTTATTTAGTTTTTATTTTTTATTTTATTTTAGGTTTATTTTATTTTTATTTTACATTTGGGTTTTATTTTATTTTAGGTTTTTCTTGGTTATTTTATTTTAGTAGCCTAGATTTAGGTTTAGGTTTAAGTTTAGTTTAGCTCTTTAATTTTAATTTTAGGATCAAGCCTTTTATTTATCTTAGTAGTTTATTTAGTTTTATCTTTATGTTTTATTATTATTATTTTATCTTTATTTTATTTTTATTTTTAGGTCAGGCCTAGGTTAGGATTTAGCCTAGTTTAGGTTGGTTAGTTTGTTTAAATGTTGGATTTAGGGAGCCTGGGTTTAGGGAAGAGTTTAGGCCTAGTTTAGTCAGTTTTAGCCTGCACACATTATATTATTTTATTTATTATTTTATTTATAGGAGCCTTTGCCTCAGGTTAGGCCCATGGCCCAGTTTATCAGGCCTAGTTTAGTGGGTTTAGGGCCCAGTTTAGGTGGTTTGTGGCCCAGGTTTAGTGGTAGGGTTTATTTTAGGCCTTTAGGGCCCAGTAGGTCCAGTAGCTCAGGGTTTGTGGCTCAGGCCTGAGTTTAGTGATATGCCTGTCAGTTTATGTAGAGAGAGTAGGGTTTTAACTTTGCATTTATTTTACATTACAAACCCCAGGTTTAGGTTTATTTTGTTTAGTTAGTTTTATTTATTTATTTATTTTATTTTTTTATTTAGTTTAGTTTATCTATTATGGGTTTATTTATTTTAGTTTAGCTTTTTTTTATTTATTTGTTATGTTTTGGTTTAGGTTTATTTCTTTAGTTTAGTTTTTATTTTATTTTTAAGTTTAGGTTTATTTTTTATTTTATGTTTAGGTTTTGATCTTATTTTTTTAGGTTTAAGTTTTAGGTATTTTTTTAGGTTTATTTTTTGGTTTTATTTTTTAGTTTATGTTTAGGTTTATATTTAGTTTATTTTATTTTATTTAGTTTAGGTTTAAGTTTAGGTTTAGTTTATTTTAGGTTTAGCTTTAGGTTTTATTTATTTTAGTTTAGGTTATTTTAGTTTAGGTTTAGGTTTATTTTATTTTTATTTAGGTTTAGATTTTATTTTAGTTTAGGGTTTAGGTTTTATTTTTCATTTATTTTAAGGTTCTATTTTTTGGTTTATTTTTTAGGTTTAGGTTTTTATTTAGTTTTTATTTTATTTTATTTGTTAATTATTTTATTTTACATTTTGTTTTTTATTTTAGATTTTTTTATTCTATTTATTTTATCCTAGCTTTAGGTTTTCATTTATTTAACTTAGCTTCTTATCTTTATTATTTTCTTTATTGGCTGCTACTAATGTTCTTTAGTTTATGTTTTTTTAATTTTATTTAGTTTGCTATTCTTTTATTTCATCTTTATTTTATGCCTTTATTTAGCTTCAGCTCAGCTTTGTATTTTAGGCTTGTGGCTTCTTTAGGGTTTAGTTTAATTTAGGGTTTAGGGTTTTAGTTTAGATTTAGGGTTAGTGTTTAGGTTTAGGGTTTAGGATTTGTGTTTTGTTTAGAGTTTTAAGTTTAGGGTTTGGTTTAGTTTAGGTTTTTAGGTTTAGGTTTAGGTTTATGATTTTAGGTTTTAAAATTTAGGGTTTAGTTAGTTTAGGTTAGGGTTTAGGTTTAGGTTTAGATTTTATTTTAGGTTTACAATTTAGTTGTTTAGTTTATTTATAGTTTTATTAGGAGTTAGGTTTATTTAGAATTAGGTTATTTTAGGTTAGTTTTTTAGTTTAGTTATTTTAGTTTAAGTTTAGTTTATTTAGGGTTAGTTTTAGGGTTTAGATTTAAGTTTAAGTTTAAGTTTATTTTTTAGTTGAGGTTTTAATTTAATTTTATTTAGGTTTAGGTTCTGGTATTTATTTTATTTTTACATTTTATTTTTAGGTTATTTTAGGTTTTAGGGTTTTAATTTTTTAGTTTATGGTTTAGTTTATTTAGGGTTTAGGTTTAGTGTTTGGGTTTAGTGTTTAGGTTTAGTTTATGTTTTAGGGTTTATAGTTTAGGTTTATTTATAGTTTAGGGTTTATTTTAGTTTAGGTTTAGGTTTTAGTTTATGGTTTATGGTTTTAGGGTTAGGGTTTAGTGTAGGTTAGGTTTTATTATTATTTTATTTTTTTAATTTATTTTATTTTATTTAGTTTATGTAGTTTTGGTTTATTTAGTTTATTGGTATATTTTATTTATTTTAGTTTATTTTATTTTTAATTTTATTAGGTTTATTTTAGTTTATTTAGTTTATTTTACTTTTAGGTTTATTTATTTTACTTTAGGCTTTTATTTTAGTTTATTTTATAGGTTTATGTTTAGGTTTAGATTTATTTTTTAGTTTAGTTTTATTTTTATTTTTTGTTTAGGTTTATGTTTTTATTTTATTTTTTTATGTTTAGTTTTAGGTTTATTTTTAGGTTTCATTTTTTTGTTTAGGTTTAAATTTATTTTTAGTTTATTTTATTATTTAATTTAGGTTTAGGTTTAGTTTATTTTAGGTTTAGGTTTAGGTTTTATTTAAATTAATTTAGCTCTCATTTTTTTTAGGTTTAGGTTTATTTTATTTTTATTTTAGGTTTAGTATTTTTTTTAGTTTAGATTTAGCTTTTATTTTTTTATTTATTTTTTTAGGTTCAATTTTATTTTTTAGGTTTAGGCTTTTATTATTTTGTTTTTTATTTTATTTTATTTTATTTTAGGTTTATTTTATATTTTAGGTTTAGTTTTATTTTATTTAGGTTTTTTTTATTTTTGTTTAGTTTAACTTTTATTTATTTTATTTTAGTCTAGTTTTTACTTTTATTTTATTTATATTTTAGGTTTAGGTTTAATTTATCTTTAATTTTTTCTTTATTTTAGTTTAGGTTTATTTATTTATTTATTTTAGGTTTTAGTTTATATTTAGGTTTTAGCTTTTTTAGGGTTTAGGGTTTAGGTTTAGGATTTAGGTTAATCTAGGGTTTAGGGTTGTAGGTTTAGGGTTGTAGGTTTAGGGTTTGGGGTTTAAGGTTAGGTTTAAGATTTAGGGTTTAGGTTTAGGGTTTAGGGTTTAGGGTTTGTTTAATGTTTAGTATTTTTAGGTTTAATAGGGTTTTAAGCTTTTAGGATTAGTTTTAGTTTTAATTTAGGTTTAGGGTTTTATATTTTTTAATTGAGAAAAACATTCAACATTTCTTCTTTTGATTTCATTTTAGTAACACACCAAGTTTTAAGACATAAATGGATAAAATGAGGCATAGAAAATCAAAACCCTTAGAATTTTTATAGTTAGTTTAGATCGGATCTGATCTTGGTTTTATTTAGAACCATTACCTCTCGATTGAGATCCACCATCTAATCTCTCCTCTTACCAGGTAAGTTTATTTTAGGCTATTGCGACCTCATATAGCACCTCCAAATCCTTTATGTTTTTTTTACCTCCAATGCTAGATCTGAAGGTTGATGGTGATTTTTAGTTATTAGGTTTAGGTTTATTAGGTTTATTTTAATTTATTTAATTTATGTTTAGGTTTAGGGTTTGGGCTTTAGTTTGGACTTTATTTGGGCTTAGGGTTTAGGGTTTAGGGTTAGGAATTTTATTTGGGGTTTGGGTTTATGATTTAGAGGTTTTATGGTTTATGCTTATAGTGTTTAGGGTTTTGGGTTTTATTTTAGAGTTTAGGATTTAGGGTTTAGGGTTTAGGGTTTAGGTTTAGGGTTTAGGTTTAGAGTTTAGGGTTTAGATTTTTTTAAAATTAAGCAGATGGGTTTAGGTTTATTTAGTATATTTAGTCTAATTTTTTTTTATATTTAAGTTTATGTTTTATTTTTTATTTAGGATTATTTTTTATTTATTTAGTTTAGTTTATTTATTTTAGGTTTATTTATTTTAGTTTAGGTTTTATTTTAGTTTATTTTTTTAGGTTTAAGTTTATTTTAGTTGAGTTTTATTTTTTATTTATTTTTAGGTTTAGATTTTATTTTATTTTAGGTTTTAGGTTTGGTTTTTATTTTAGTACATTTAGGTTTTGGGTTTTATTTTTTTGGTTTATTTTTTGTTTTATTTTTTAGTATAGGTTTAGTTTATTTTAGTTTATTTTATTTTATTTTAGGTTTTCGTTTAGTTTATTTTAGGAGTTTAGGTTTAGTTTTTTTATTTTATTTTTTTGGTTTAAGATTAGGTTTTCTTTATTTTTTAGTTTATTTTTGTTTAGGTTTAGGTTTTTTTATTTTTCTATTTTAGGTTTAATTTTTTTTTTTAGTTTAGGTTTAGGTTATATTTGTAATTTATTTTTAGGTTTTTTTAGGGTTATTTTTTAGGTTAGTTTTTATTTTTTTTTATTTTAAGTTAATTTTATTTTTATTTTACATTTAGTTTTTATTTTATTTAGGTTCTATTCTTAGGTTTATTTTATTTTAGTTTAGTTTAGGTTTTATTATTTTAGTTTTATTTATTTATTTATTTTATTTTGGTTTAGGTTTATATTTTTATTTTATATTTTTATTTTATTTAGCTTTAGATTTTTTAATTTATTTTATTTTTAGGTTTTATTTAGTTTAGGTTTAAGTTTTTAGATTTTAGGGTTTAGGGTTTGGGGTTTAGGGTTTAGTGTTTAGGATTTTAGGGTTTAGAATTTTAGGGTTTAGGGTTTTGGGTTAGGGTTAAAGGTTTTGGGTTTAGGATTTAGTATTTAGGGTTTACGGGTTAGGGTTTTAGGGTTTAGTTAGGTTTAGGTTAGTTTAGGGTTTTTTAGGGTTTAGGTTTAGATTTAGTTTAGGGTTTAGGTTTTAGTTTAGGTTTAGTTTGGGATATTTAGGGTTTAGGGTGTAGGGTTTAGAGTTTAGGGTTAGTATAGGGTTAGAGTTAGGATTATTTGTTTTGGGGAACCCATGAATTTTATTACACAAAAGGGTTACAAGGTCCTTAAAGGGATAAACTAGAACTATTGCTCAAAATACAATCAACCTAGAGTAAATCCCAATCTAAGTATCAAAAGCAAAGAAAACAATAAAGCAATCAAAAGATACAATTGATTAACATAATAAGCAATGAAGATTAGTTTTGGGATGGGAGAATGCATGACACTGAACAAACCTACAAGAGGACAAAGAGATAAGCACACAAGAATGTAAAAACAAAAGAAGTTAAGCTTAAGGTAAATCAGACAAAATGATAACGCATAATCGAGAATGATAGTAAAGTTGTGATAGAGAAGGCTGCTCAGTCACAAAGCTAGGGTAGGCAAATATGAGCATCAGACTTAGAAGGGTTACATCACAAGAGCTACTACCAAACCAAAGGGAGTGAAATCATCATCATAATAACAACACATTGCATCCATTTGTTAAAGTCTTGATATCCTTAGTACTGCAAATATAATCAAAACCATATCTGAGGTAGATAGAGAATCGAAAAGGAGAAGCCCATCCACGGAAATAAGACCGATATAAAACACCATGTTAATGAATAGCAATACAAAGTTCATCATATTCATTAAAGACAATCACATAAGTCACCCAGAGCATGATAAGGTTTGAATATGAATTTGTTAAGATCATCTTAATAATGATTAGTCTAACAAAGCTAGGCAAAAGATAAAGAGGTAAGAATAAAATGGTTTTTTGGTACCAAAACACATAATAAATAGTCAACCACATACCGGTTGGAAGTAAAAGAAAGCAGAAAGTCAGAAACCACAATAAGGATTAAAGTCTGGAAAAAATAGTGAATAGTAAAAATAATGTAGAGCAGCTCCCACCACAAAACATTCTAAGAATAATTAGAGCAAAAGTTTAGTAACAGGTTGCTTAGTAGCGAAAGCGATCATTAAAAAAGCAATGGCAACCATTGGTGAGCAATAATCAACTATCAAAAGATAAAAAGTGATTAAAGTAGGTAAAGCGGAAAATTACTCATGATCGCATGTTCATCAGAGGGAAATAACAGGAAAGATCAACCATATATTAGCAGCAAAATAAGATAAAAAGAAAACTAAGAGTACTTGCTGAACAAGGTACTCTAAAGACCAAAATTCAACAATGGAGGCAATGATACAATTCCGTTCTTGCAAAGAGATATTAAAGTAGACATGGGATTTCACAAGCGACAAAGTAACAACAAGGAAGGTTGCGACCATTTGATGCTCAAAATCTACCTTGGACAAAGTAATTAAAATGAGAGCAAGAAAGTCAAAAAAACCTTACATCTGATTCTGAAAATAGTAGGAATGGCAGAAAGTAGGAGATAAGGAGGATAGGTAATGAACGACTCCACCACAAGCCAATCCATAGAGACATTAGTGCAAATAGTTCGGTAAGTTAGCAAATTAATCCATTCGAGGATAAAGTAATAACCGGAGGTTGATAACAATTATGCATATAAGATAAACCATTGATTAAGTTCAGCGAGCAAGAATGATCTTCAAGATTTGCTTGTTCCCATCATAGCAAAGAGGAAAACAATAGCGAGGAGACCAAGACATCCAGGATATTTAGCAAAGAAAAGAGAAAGAAAACAAAGAAAACTTCTTTGGGCAAGGTACTCAAAATTCAAAAAAAAACAAAGACATTGTTACAATTTTACACCTATTAAGAAAAGCAATCTTTAATAAGATATAAAATAAAAAATGAATGAGTTCAAGTAATTCACGAGTAATACCCACAACCTCGAGCGATGAAAACCATTAAGTAACTCCAAACCTGAGCATGGTAAACAAATCGATTGACAAGATTGGCCTCAAGGGTCCATATCATAACAACTAAGAAAGGAGTATCAACAAGTTGACCATAAGAAGAGCCAATAAGAGTAGATAGTGCATAAAATGGATCCCATAATAAAAGAAAAGAATTCTGACTATGGAAAATAGAACAAAGATGTAAACATCAATAGCATGTGTGATCAAAATAGCCCGGTGATAATAACACACAGTTGGAAAATTGAGAATAAAAAACAACCATAAATCACAAAATAGCAATTTGGAAGGTCCCAAAAAAATAGCATTGAAAAATAACAAGACCTTTCGGATCAAAAATATGTCAGGGGGCGAATGAGAGGGTAAACAATAAAACCAAAAAGAAACAACATGAAAACCCATTCTGGGGAGCAAGAAGATAATAAAAAATTATCTTGATAACGATAAAAAATTGACCAAAGGCCCCAATCTGAAACATCTGCAAAAGGATCTGAATAAAATAGCGAAATATCAGAAACTCCATCAGTCAAAAAATAAATAGTCGAGAAAAACAACAGAATGCAAGAGATTCCACCAAGCAAATTAAAAAACATAAAAGATAATAAGAAGTAATATCAAAGTTCTACAATAATAAGTCCGAGGGAAGGGAATAAGAAATACTGTGAAACAACAAGGTGGAAGAAAAGAAAGCCCCCCACAACAAGATCCACCAAAGAAACCTCGATCAAAATGGATTCCAAGAGAATCAAATGGGTTGATTCCGGTATAGACAATAGCCAAAAAGATAAATATCGCAAAAGGCCAAAAAACCTCTTCATAGAAAAATAAAATAAAAGATAACTCCGATATAAAGGAAAAGCGTCGAAAGCTGAGTCAAAGAGAATATATCGGAAGATCTAATAGGAGACAAGCGGCAAAGCCGATCATTTTGGTAAAATCCAACAACCTAATAGTAAATCATCAAAATAAATATTGCAACCAACATAGTGACTAATAAATGCATAGAAACAACATAGGTAACTAAGATGCTCCAAGCGGTAATATCTTTGAGCAGGTTGCGTTAATTTAGCTAAACCCATCAAAATAAATATCTCCATCTAACAATGATTAAGACCCCTGGGATTAGGAATGAAGGCTGCTAAACTATTAAAATCCCAAATAGGATTGGTGTTATAAAACCAATGGCGAACATAGCTCAACAAAATTCAAGTAAGTAACATAGCTCTCGACCCTTTATCAGTGTAAATGCCAAAAGTAGAGAGCTTCAAAATAAAGGAGAAGTTATTAAACCATCAAATCATGACATAGAGGTCAAGATAGCAAGTAATATCCATGTGAAGCATCCACAAAAGACACAAAAAGGAACATAAAGCCATAAAATAAGGAGGCATACAAATGAAAGAATAGTATACATCAAAAGGTTAGATTAAGTTTGAGATAAGGAATGAATTATCCAAGTTAACCGCAAGTGTTTGGGTAAGGTGATTTGATCAAAGAAGATGATACCATCGGATCTAGCACCGATTGGCAAGGTAATTAGACCAAGCATTTCCTTCCGACATGAGTGATGTTAAAATTCAATTGTGAAAGAAGAGCTATAGTTTCTTGAGGAGGTAGTATAATTCAGTGTTGCTCATTTTAGTGGAAGTCAAAAGATCAATCAGCAGAATAGCATCCACCTCAATCCAAATATTGAGCCAGCCATTTTGGAGGCAAATTTCAAGAGCTTTGTAGACTGCCATAAGCTCAGAAAATGGGACAGTGCAGGAAATAAGGGGATAAGAAAAAGCACATAGTACTAATTTTAATAATATGGTCAAGAGGTTTTTTCCAATAGACAATCTTGTCATTTAATAGTAAGGTTTTAAGCTAAAGCCATTTATTTACAAATTTAGCCTTTGAATTGCTTGAATGAGATTGGCTTTAAAAGAAGTCACAAATTTTTTTTAGTTCTAGCAATAATCCTCACGTGGTTCATAGGGATCCCATGATGTTTTGCATCATTATCCATCCATATGAACGGATAAGAGTGATAGCATGATGACTTTAATGTGACCATTATTATCAAAAATAGACTTCAAGAAGTTGATATAAAGTAAGAGAGCCATTGAAATTTAGTGTTAAAAGATCATCATACCAAATCCAAAGTTTAGAAGCAATGGCCCCATTAACAAAACATGATTAACATTCTCAATATGGAAACAACATTGACATTTAGAGGGTAAATGGAACCCTTTTATCAACAGGATAAAATTTTTTAGAATATGTAAGAGAATAAGAGGTAGGGATATTGTTATTCCAAAGTTTGGAGAACATAGAATCATGAGTATCTTTAATGTGGAGCACACATTTTGAGGTTGAAATCACCATTATGTGAGAGCTTAAAGAATTTGGTCTTGATTTGAGTGATAGGAATAGTAGTAACCATATTCAAGAAAGTAAAAGGGATAAAATCATAAGCTTACTATTGTTCCACTTATTGTTATGCAGAAAGAGTTTACTCTAATAGCGGTGGAATGGGTGGAGAGTAAGTCATGGATCCACATACTCAGTTATCTTGCCAAAAGAAAGAAGCGAGTTAATGCCCCAAAAAAGGGTTACATCCCATTTGATAGAACAAAGTCTTTTCCACAGAATCACCCGGTTTAAAGGGACAAATGAGGGGTGCTTACCACGGCAAAATTTAGCGAAATTAGCCCAAAGATTATGATTACTCTAAATTCCACCAGTTTATAGGAAAGGCATTGATAGCTTCTTTTATGGATTTACAACCAAGACCACCTTTGTCAAAAGTGCCTACAACTTTTAAACCAAGAGGTTGCATTTTTTTTAGAAGAGGTATTGGAGCGAAAAATTTGTTTAGGAGGCTCAATTACATTGATGATAGAAATGGTTACAATGGTTTGGATGAGATATAAAGGCATGGAATTAAGAGTGCTCTTAATCAAGGTAACCACCAAAGAGAGTAAATGAAATTCCCAAACCGAAATTTTATTAAAATAAGGTCATCAAAAGATGAGATCTTTTATTTTAAAAGCGACCAGAGGTAATTAATGGGAAGTTGACTTTGCTTAAAATTAGTAATTACGGAGATTTGATTTAGTCTATTGGTAGGAATCTTAGCTGAGGGAATAAAATAGCATTTTCTTTCATTAAGGAAGAGACCACTAACTTTGCCAAAATCATTTAAGAGATTCTTAATAGTTTTAACATGTTGAAGAGGCATTGCAGAAGATTATAAAATCATCGACAAAGCTAAGATGAAAAGGGAAACCACCATGACTTTTATAAACCATGTTAGGTTTTAATGAAAAGATCATTGAGGCTCCTCAAAGATATTCAAAGATGATAAAGAGAAGGAGACGAGGGTCACCTTGACAGCCATGGCTCAAAGTAAAGAAACCAAGGGACTCACCATTTATGATAACAAAACCCGGGCGTTAGTGATACAACTTTTATAAGCGGATAAAATTATCGAGAAACCAAACAAATGTAAGATTTGAAAGGAAATCCCAGAGGTTGTCAAAGGCTTTAGAGATGTCCAATTTGAAGAGAATATTACCTCCTCTGGAAGAAACATCAATGTCATGAACTAGCTCTTGAGCGAGGAGAATATTATCAGATATGGCTCTATTTTTAACGAAACTAGTTTGGTTAGGGGAGATGATTTTAGGTAGCAGGGGGGGTAATCTATTATTAATTAATTTAGCAATGAGTTTTTTGGAAAAGGTGCAAAGAAAATATTCTAGATTGATTGTTGGTTTTGGGAATAAGGACAATAGAAGTACTTGAAAATATGGAATAGAGCTTCCATCAAAGAAATCAATAACAACATCAACAAGATTAGATTTAATAAAAGGTCAATAATGCTAAAAGAAATGAGTCTTAAAACCATCGGGGCGACAACGATATGTTCATGCTATTGAGGTTACTAATCCGTTTTGAGGGCGCATAGTGAGCAAATGGTTATCCTCATTGCTAATCATAGAAAGGATTAGATGGGTGTTGGAGGGTTTTCGAAGGATTAGAGTTTAATAAATTTTGAAAGTGATGTATGATAGATTCCTTTAATTTCATTATTATCGGTTATCCGACCATCATTAGAGTTCTTAATTTTCTTAATGAGTTTAAAGCTTTTCATTTATTACAAATAGCATGGAAATACCTAGTGTTTACGCCATCGACAATATGTTTGCTAGCGCTTTTGGCAATAGGTTTCCTCCATATTTTGGTAATTAATCAAGCTAATCTTTGGCAATGCTCAACTCATCAAGCTTCTTTGGGATCAGTTAAGACCTCTTCAAGAGAACAAACCACTTGTTCCATAGCTTTAAGATTGGTAAAAGATTTTTAAAATATGCTTGTTCCACCAATTGAGGTTTTATTTAAGCCTCTTGAGCTTAAGCCAAACCGAATCATGCCTTTAAGAATTATCCAAGTGAGCAGGAGCCATCCAATTGGTGAAAACAACATTAGTGAAATGCCATGTTGGGTCCACATATTTTGGAATCTAAAGGTGAGGAGTAGAGAGGGTTAAGGAGGGAGTTTTGATAGAGATCAAAGAGGAGCATGATCGGACAAAGTTCTCAAATGCTCTCAGAAGTAAGAGGCCATTGATTGATCCAAAGAGAATTAAAGAGGGTCTATCAAGATCTTTGCCAAAGTCTAGAGTTATGCCGTGTAATCACACCCTAAAAACCAATGTCAATCAGTTGTGTCTAGGATCATATTAGAGTCTTCCATGGAATGGAGGTTAGGAGAACATCCTCCCCTCCTTTCAATGATAGTGTTGAAATCACCCCAACCAACGGGGAAGGTTAGCGAGGCAAGGTTCTTAAGTGATTCCAGGATGTTCCTACCACATTACAAGAAGCATAGATAAAGGAACCAAAAAAAACTCACCTAATGAGATTTTGACATTAACCAATTGATCAAGATCATCGATGATGGAAATGGTGATGGAATTATTCCAAAACACCAAATTTTATTATTAAGATTGAAGAAGAAATTTTGAAATCAAGCGATCTAGCAACATGGGCAATCTTGGAAGAGTTAATGAAAGGCTCAATAATAAGGAATTTGATGTTATGAGTGAGGCTCTAACGTTCTTGACAGGAGAGTTCCACAACCCCAGATATTCTAAATAAGAAAATTAATCATAATAAAAAAAACCAAAAAGGAAAAGGAAAGGAAAAAAAAAGGAAACAGAAAAAGGCAAGGAGGAGGACATAATTATTTATGAGGTGTTAGAGAAGAACGTGTGGTTCTAGTGAAGTTATTATTAGTCATTTTGGTTCAGGGTTTTGGGTTTAGGGTTTCAGATTTAGGGTATAGCGTTTAGGGCTTAGGGTTTAAGATTTTGGGTTTAGGGTTCTGATTTAGGGTTATGAGGTTTTTGTTTAGGATTAGTTTTAGGGTTTCCTTTTAGATTAAGTACACATATAGCTTTAGGTTTATTTAGTTTATTTTTTATTTATTTTATTTTTTATTTTTATTTAGCTTTATTTTTTAATTTTATTTAGGTTTATTTAGTTTTATTTTTATTTTATTTTTTAAGTTTATGTCTTATTTTTTATTTTTAGATTTATGTTTAGGTTTTTATTTTATTTTTTTATGTTTAGGTTTTAAGTTTTTATTTTATGTCTATTTTTAGGTTTTATTTTTTTAGTTTAGGATTATGTTTATTTTTTAGTTTATTTTACTTTATTTAGTTTAGGGTTTAGGTTTAGTTTATTTTAGGTTTAGGTTTTATTTATTTTAGTTTAGGTTTATGTTTATTTGATTTTTTTATTTTGGTTTATGTTTTTTTTTTATTTTAGGGTTTCAGTTTTATTTTTTATTTCTTTTTAGGTTTTATTTTTATGTTTATTTTTTAGGTTTAATTTTATATTTAGTATAGTTTTTATTTTATTTTAGATTTATCTTTTTTGTTTATGTTTAGGTTTTTTATTTTTAGTTTTATTTATTTTTTAGTTTAGTTTAGATTTTTATTTATTTATTTTTGTTTAGTTTTTATTTTTTTATTTTATTTTATTTTTAGGTTTAGGTGTATGTTTAGGTTTAGGTTTTAGTTTTGGTTTCTATTTTATTTTATTTAATTTAGGTTTAGGTTTTTCTTTTAACACTTTTAGGTTTTATTTAGTTTAGGTTTAGGCTTTTTGGTATTTAGGTTTTAGGGTTTATTGTTTAGGGTTTAGGGTTTAGGGTTTAGGGTTTAGGGATTAGGGTTTAGGGTTTAGGGTTTTTGGGTTTAGGTTTTAGGGTTTTGGGTTAGTTTTAGGGTTTAGGGTTTAGGATTAGAGTTTTTTTTTTAATTTAAGGTTTATGGTTTAGGGTTTAGGGTATAAGGTTTTTTAGTGTTTAGGGTTTAAGGTTGTAAATTTAAAGTTTAGGGTTTAGGGTTTAGGGTTTAGGGTTTAGGATTAGAGTTTTTTTTTAATTTAAGGTTTATGGTTTAGGGTTTAGGGTATAAGGTTTTTTAGTGTTTAGGGTTTAAGGTTGTAAATTTAAAGTTTAGGGTTTAGGGTTTAGGTTTTAGGGTTTAGGATTTATGGTTTAGGGTTAAGTTTAGTTTTAAACATTTTTTTATAGTAGGTTTAGGTTTATTTAGATTTGGTTTATTTTTCATTTATTTTATTTTATTTTATTTTATTATTTTTTATTTAGGTTTATTTTTATTTTATTTGGTTTAGTTTATTTATTTTATTTTATTTAATTTAGTTTTGGTTTTTTTTTTATGTTTAAGTTTAGGTTTATGTTTATTGTTTTATTATTTTATTTTATTTTATTTTTAGGTTTAGGTTTATTTTTTTGTTTTTTTGGTTTAGGTTTATGTTTTATTGTTTTAGGTTTAGGTTTTAGGTTTTATTTTATTTATTTTTTAGGTTTATTTATTAGTTTAGGTTTAGGTTTATTTTTAGTATATTTTATTTTATCTAGTTTTGGTTTAGGTTTAGGTTTAGGTTTATTTATTTTAGTGTAGGTTTAGGTTTATTTTATTTTTATTTATTTAGGTTTAGGTATTTTTTTGGTTTAGGGTTTAGGTTTTAGTTTAGTGTTTTAGTGTTTTTTGGTTTTTTAAGAGAACAAATTGATTCAACATTTCTTCTTTTGGAATTCATAGTAACACACCAAGTTTTAGTTGACATAGATAAAAATGAGTTTAGAGCAAAACAAAACCTGAATAACTAGAACCATCTAGTATAAAGATGCAATTTTAGCGGTCGGATTAGGTTCTTTAGTTTAGTTCCCATTAGAACCACTCGGCCTCTCGGTATCCACCATCATAATCTCTTAGTTGTAACCTATGCTTTTTATAACCACCATTGCTCCAACCACCACCTATATATCATATTTGTGATAATTTTTAGCGTTTTAAGATCTATTAAGCACAGTTTTGATGTTTTTTAAGGTTACGCCCATTCTTTAGGTTTAGGTTTAGGTTTATTAGGTTTGTTTAGGTTTATTTTCAATTTATTTAGTTACTTTAGGTTTAGGTTTTATGATTTGGGGTTTAGTGTTTAGGGTTTAGATTACATTTTATTTAGGTTTAGGGTTGTAAGGTTTATGCTTTTAGGGTTTAGAGTTTAGGGTTAGGGTTTAGTGTTTAGGGTTGTAGGTTTGGGGTTGTAGGTTTAGGTTTTAGGATTTAGGGTTTAAGGTTTAGGGTTTAGGATTTAGGGTTTTATAGTTTTTTTTTATTTTGTTTAGGTTTAGTTAATTTTAGTTTAGGTTTAGGTTTAGGTTTATTTTTTATTTTTATTTAGGTTTTATTAGGTTTAAGTTTTAATTTTATTTATTTTAAGTTTATTTTTTTAGGTTTAGTTTTATTTAATTTTATTTATTTTATTTTAGTTTTATTTTATTTTAATTTACATTTAGTTTTTCTTTTATTATGGTTTCTAATTCTTAAGTTTATTTTATTTTTTATATTAGATTAGGTTTTATTTATTTTATTTTAGTTTTTATTTTTTTTTATTTTAGGTTTTTTTGTTTAGTTTATTTTTATTTATTTATTTTTATTTTATTTTATTTATTTTTTATTTATTTTATTTTATTTTTAGTTTAGGATTAAGTTTTATTTATTTTAGGTTTAGGGTTTAGGGTTTAGGGTTTAGGTTTTAGTTTAGGGTTTATGTTTAGGTTTAGGTTTTTAGTTTAGGGTTTAGGGTTTGATTTAATATTTAGGGTTTAGGTTTAGTTTTGGGTTTAGTTTAGGTTTAGGGTTTAGTTTAGGTTTAATTTAGGTTGTTTAGGTTTAGGGTTTAGGTTTAGTTAGTTTAGGTTTAGTTTTAGGAGTTTAGGGTTTTAGTTTAGGTTTAGGTTTAAGTTAGGTTTAGTTTAGGTTTAGGGTTTATTTTTTAGGGTTTAGTTATTTAGGTTTAGGGTTTTATTTGTTTAGTTTATTTAGTATTTATTTATTTATTTTAGTTTATTTTTTTATTTAGTTTAATTTTTATTTTGTTTCTTTAGGTTTATTTTTTTTTAGTTTAATTTTTTTATTTTTTAGGTTTTGGTTTAGGTTTATTTATTTTTTAGTTTAGTTTTTATTTTATTTATTTTAGGTTTAGGTTTATTTTTATTTTAGGTTTTTACATTTTTTATTTTATTTTTTTAGGTTTAGTTTTAAGTTTATTTTTTTTTTTTAGTTTAGGTTTATTTATTTTTAGTTTATTTTATTTTATTTTTTTTTTAGGGTTTAGTTATTTTATTTTAGGTTTAGTTTAGGTTTATTTATTTTATTTTAGTTTATTTATTTTATTTATTTATTTTAGGTTTAGTTTTTTTTTTTAGTTTAGGTTTAAGTTTATATTTTATTTTTTTTTAGGTTTATTTTAGTTTATTTTATTTGATTTAGGTTTTATTTATTTATTTTATTTATTTTTATTTTTATTTAGGTTTTATTTTAGTTTTATTTTATTTATTTTTTTTTTAGTTTATTTTAGTAATTTTATTTTAGTTTAGTTTTTTTTTTTTTATTTTATTTTATTTTTTAGGTTTAGGTTTTTTAGGTTTTAGTTTAGATTTTATTTTATTTTATTTTATTTATTTATTTAGGTTTAGTTTTATTTATTTATTTTTTATTTTAGTTTAGGTTTTAAGTTTTAGGATTTTGGGTTTAGGGTTTAGGGTTATGGTTTAGGTTTATGATTTAGGTTTTTTAGGGTTTAGTTTAGGTTTATTATATTTTTTTAGGTTTAGTTTGGTTTTGGGTTTAGGTTTAGATTTTATTTTATTTTATTTAGGTTTAGGTTTAGGTTTAGGTTTTGTGTTTAGGATTTAGGGTTTACGATTTAGGATTTAGTGTTTAAGATTTAGGGTTTACGGTTTTAAGTTTTAGCATTTTGGGTTTTAAGATTTAGGGATTTATTTAGGTTTTTATTAATTTTATTTTAGTTTAGTTTTTATTTTTGTTTAATTTATATTTAGGTTTATTTTTGTTTAGTTTTTATTATTTTATTATTTTATTTTAGTTCTTTTATTTATTTTATTTTAGGTTTATTTGTTTAGGTTTAGGTTTTTTTAGGTTTCAGGTTTTAGGGTTTGGGTTATATTTTTTTGGTTTTAGGTTTTGATTTTAGTTTAGGTTTAAGGTTTAGGTTTATTTTTATGTTTAGGATTTAGGGTATAAGTTTAGGTTTTAGGGTTTAGAGTTTAGGGTTTATTATTTAGGTTTAGGGTTTAGGGTTTAAGTTAGTTTAAGGTTTGGTTTAGGGTTTAGGTTTAGGGTTTAGGTGTAGTTTTGGTTTAGGTTTAGGGTTAGTTTTTTTTTTAAATTAGCAGTAGGTTTAGGTTTAGGGTTTAGTGTTTAGGTTAGGATTTTTTTAATTATTTTTTATTAGATTTAGGGTTTAGGGTTATAGGTTTAGGGTTTAGGTTTTGGGTTTAGGTTTAGGGTTTAGGTTTAGGATTTAGGGTTTAGATTTTTTTTAAAATTAAGTAAAGATTATTAGTATATTTAGTTTATTTTATTTATTTTAGTTTATTTATTTATTATTTTATTTAGGTTTATTTTTTTATTTTGATTTAGTTTAGTTTATTTATTTTAGGTTTATTTATTTTAGTTTATGTTTATTATTATTATTTATTTTTTTGGGTTTAGATTTATTTTTTTAGTTAGTTTTATTTTTTAAATTATTTTAGTTTAGGTTTATTTTTTTTTATTTTAGGTTTAGGTTTAGGGTTTTATTTTATTTTTTAGGTTTAGGTTTTAGTTTTTTTATTTTAGGTTTATTTTAGGTTTTCTTTTTTTGTTTAAGTTTGGTTTTATTCTTAATTTATTTCATTTTATTTAATTTCGATTTAGGTTTAGTTTATTTTAGGTTTAGGTTTGAATTTTATTATTTTAGTTTAGTTTATTTTAATTTAAGTTTAAAGTTATTTAATTTTATTTCTTTTATTTTTATTTTAGGTAAATGTTTTTTTAGTGTAGGGTTTAGGTTTTATTTTTATATTTTTAGGTTTATTTTTTTAGTATATTTTATTTAGTTTTATTTTATTTTATTTTTGGTTTATTTTATTTTTTTATTTTATGTTTAGTTTTATTTTATTTAAGTTTCTTAATCTTAGGATTAGGTTTAGGTTTTAGTTTAGGTTTTTATTTTATTTTATTATTTTATTTTATTAGGTTTACATTTTATTTATTTATTTTATTTTTACATTTATTTAATTTAGGTTTAGGTATTTAAGTTTTTAGGGTTTAGGGTTTAGGGTTTAAGGTTTAGGGTTTTAGGGTTTGGGTTTAGGTTTAGGATTTAGGTTAGGTTTGATTTAGTGTTTAGAGTTTAGGGTTTTTTTTAAAGGATTTAGGGTTTAGTATTTAGTTAGTTTAATTTAGTTATTGTTATTATGTTTTAGTTATTATGTTTTATTAGTTAGTTATTATTAGCTTTTTTAGGTTTAGGTTTATTAGTTTAGTTTATTATTATTTTATTATTTTAGTTATTAGTTTTTTTATTTTTGGGGTTTATTTGGTTTTAAGTTTAGGTTTATTTGGGTTTATTTTTAGTTTAGAGTTTTTTAGTTTAGTTTTAGTTTTGGTTTTATTTAATTTTTTTTAATTTTATTAATTTTTTAGTTTATTATTATTTAGTTATAAGTTTAGGGTTTATTTTTAGTTAGTTTTAGTTATTTTAGTTTAGTTTATTTTTTATTAAGTTTGGGTTCAGTTTTAGTTTAGTTTATTAGTTTAGGGTTTTAGGTTTTTAATTTTATTTAATTTTAGTTTTTAGTTTAGTTATTATTGGGTTTTATTTGTTTGGTTTTATTAATTTAGGGTTTAATTTTATTATTTATTAGTTTATTATTATTATTATTATTATTATTATTATTATTATTATTATTTGTGTAAATTACTTTTTATTTATTTATTAGTTTTATTATTATTTTTATTATTTAGTTTAGTTATTTATTAGGGTTTAATGGTTTTAGTTAGTTTATTAGGTTTTTATTTATTAGTTTAGTTATTTTGATTAATTTTAGTTTTAGGTTATTATTTTTTTATATTATTTATTTAGTTAATTTTTAGTTTTAGTTAAGTATTACTATAAATTATTAGTTTATTATTAGTTTTATTATTATTATTATTAGTTTAGTTTTGTTTTATTAGGTATGGGTTTAGGGTTAGCTTTAGTGGTGTTTAGATTATTTTATAATTTGATATATGGTTTTATTTTAGTCAAAACTTTTAACACTTAGTTTAGGTTTAGAATGATTATATATTTTAGTCAAAATTGTTGAAGTTTTAAAATTTTCAATTTATGGTTAGTCAATTTAGTCAAATTTGAGTTAGGTCAAAATAGTCAATTTTGAGTTGGAGTTTAAGATCAGGTCAATTTCTTAGGAGTTTATTTTAAAGATTTTGGATTGGTTTTAGAGTTAGGTGTTGGCTCAATTTTAAGATTAGGGTTTAGGTTAGTTTAGGGTTTTAGGGTTTAGTTTAGGGTTAGTTTAGGGTTTAATGTTTAGGGTTTTAGGATTTAGGTTTTAGTGTTAGGGTTAAGGTTTAGGGTTTAATGTTTAAGGTTTAGGGTTTTTTTTAAAAATTAAGTAAACGGTAGGTTTAGGTTTATTTAGTTTATTTTATATTTTTATTTACATTTATTTTTTATTTTTGTTTAATTTAGTTTATTTATTTTATGTTTATTTATTTTAGTTTAGGTTTTTATTATTTTATTTTATTTTGGTTTAGGTTTAAGTTTATGTTTCTTTAGTTTATTTTATTTTATTTTTTATTTTATTTTATTTTTTTGGTTTAGGTTTTATTATTTATTATTAGGTTTAGGTTTAGGTTTTATTATAGGTTTATGTTTTATTTTATTTTTTAGGTTTAGGTTTAGTTTTATTTAAGGTTTATTTTAGGTTTTATTTTATAGTTTAGGTTTAGGTTTATTTTAGTTTATTTTATTTTATTTAGTTTAGGGTTTAGGTTTAGTTTATTTAGGTTTAGGTTTAGTTTATTTGGTTTAGTTTAGGTTTATTTATTTTAGTTAGGTTTAGGTTTAGGTTTATTTTATTTATTTTTAGGTTTAAGTTTTTTTTAGTTTAGGTTATATTTTTTTTTTTATTTATTTTTTAGGTTTATTTTTTTAGTTTAGGTTTTATTTAGTTTTATTTTATTTTATTTCATTTTTTTACATTTAGGTTTATTTTTTAGGTTTTGTTTTTTTATGTTTAATTTATTTTTTTTAGTTTAGTTTAGGTTTTTTTTATTTATTTTGGTTTAGTTTAGTTTTATTTTTTCTTTTATTTTATTTTTAGGTTTAGGTTTTAGTTAAAGTTTTATTTTATTATATTTTTATTATATTTAGGTTAAGGTTTTAATTTATTTTATTTTTAGTTTTTATTTAGTTTAAGTTTAGGTTTTTAGGTTTTTAGGGTTTAGGGTTTAGGCTTTAGGGTCTTAGGGTTTTATAGTTTGTTAGTTTTAGGTTTTAGGTTTTTTTTAGGGTTAGGGTTTTATTTATTTATTATTAAATTAAGTAAATCAATGGTTTATGTATTTTAGTTTATTTTATTTATTTTAGTTTATTTTCTTTTTTATTTTTTATTTAGGTTATTTTATTTTATTTAGTTTAGTTTATTTATTTAGGTTTATAATTTTAGTTTAGGCTTTTTTATTTTGTTTATTTTTTAGGTTTAAGTTTAGGTTTAGGTTTAGGTTTACTTTGTTTAGTTTTTTTTTTTATTATATTTTTTTTTAGGTTTAGGTTTTATTTTTTATTTTAGATTTATTTTTTATTTTATTTTTTTTTTTTTGGTTTAGGTTTTAGGATTTTATTTTAGGTTTATTTTTAGGTTTATTTTAGGTTTATTTTTTTTAGTTTAGGTTATGTTTAGGTTTTATTTATTTTAGTTTAGTTTATTTTAGTTTAGGTTTAAAATATTTTATTTTGTTTTTTTTTAGGTTTAAGTTTTTTTGGTTTAGGTTTATGTTTATTTTATTGATTTTTTATATTTTTTGGTTTATATTTTAGGTTTAGTTTTTTATTTAGTTTTTATTTTATTTTTGGATTATTTTATTTTTATTTTTCATTTAATTTTTATTTTATTTAGGTTTTTTTATTTTAAGTTTATTTTATTTTTTAGTTTAGGTTTTTATTTATTTTATTTTAGTTTAATTTTTATTTTTTATTTTATTTTATTTTATTTTTAGGTTTAGGGTTATGTTTAGGTTTTGGTTTAGGTTTAGGTTTTAGTTTATGTTTTTATTTTATTTTATTTAGGTTTAGGTTTTTTATTTATTTGATTTTTAGGTTTTATTTAGTTTAGGTTTTTGGAGTTTAGGGATTAGGGTTTAGGGTTTAGGGTAGGCGGTTTGGGGTTTAGGGTTTATGATATATGATTTAGGGTTTAGGTTTAGGGTTTAGGGTTTTATGGTTTATGCTTTTAGGGTTTAGGGTTTAGGTTTAGGGTTTAATGTTTAGGGTTTAAGGTTTAGGGATTAGCGTTTAGGTTTTAGGGTTGTAAGTTTAGGCTTTATGGTTTAGGGTTTAGTGTTTAGGGTTTAGGATTTAGGGTTTGGTGTTTTTTTAAGAAAAAAATTAAGCAAACCGTAAGTTTAGGTTTATTTAGTTAACTTAGTTTATTTTTTTCTTATTTTAGTTTATTTTTTTAATTTTTACTTAGGTTTATTTTTCAAATTTTTTTAGTTTAGTTTATTTATTTTAAGTTTATTTATTTTAGTTTAGGTTTTTTTATTTTAGTTTATTTTTTATTTTAGTTTTATTTTTATTTTATTATTTAGGTTTAGGTTTTTAGGCTTTTAGGGTTTATGGTTTAGGGTTTATGGTTTAAAGTTTAGGGTTTAAAGTTTTAGGATTAAGGGTTTTTGGTGTTATGGTTTAGCATTAGGTTTAGGTTTAGGGTTTAGGGTTTAGTATTTCTTTAGGTTTTAGGTGGTTTTAGTTTAGGTTTAGGGTTTAGGGTTTAGGGTTTTAGAGTTTTAGCATTTAGGGTTGTAGGTTTTGGGTTTAGGGTTTAGGTTTTAGGTAGGTTTAGGTTTTAATTTAAGGTTTTTAGGTTTTAGGGTTTAGGGTTTAGGATTTAGGGTTTAGGGTTTTTTTTTTAAATTAACTAAACTGGTAGGTTTAGGGATTAGGGTTTAAGGTTTTTTTAAAAAATTAAGTAAACTAGTAGGTTTAGGATTTAGATTATTTTTTAATTATTTTAGTTTATTTTATTTTTAATTTTTTAGGTTTATTTTTTATTTTTATTCAGTTTAATTGATTTATTTTAGGTTTATTTATTTTAGTTTAGCTTTTTGGTTTAGGTTTAGGTTTGGGTTTTTTTAGTTGAGTTCTATTTTTATTTTTATTATTAGGTTTTTAGATTTTTAGGGTCTAGGGTTTTGGGTTTTGGGTTTAGGGTTCGAGTTTAGAATTTAGGGTTTAGTTTTTAGGGTTAGTGTTTAGGGTGTTTAGGGTTTAGGGTTTAAGGTTTAGGATTTAGGGTTTATGGTTTAGGGTTTTAGTTAGTTTGGGTTTTATTTTTTTTTTTTAGGGTTTAGGGTTTAGGGTTTAGGGTTTTAGGGTTTAGGTTATTAGGGTTTAGGGTTTAGTGTTTATGGTTTAGGGTTTGGGGTTGTAGGTTTAGGGTTTAGAGTTTTGTGTTTATGGTTTAGCATTTAGGGTTTTTTTTTTGAAAAAAAAAATTAAGTAAACTAGTAGTTTTGGTTTATTTAGTTTACATAGTTTATTTTTTTATTATTAGTTTATTTTATTTTTTTATTTTTATTAGGTTTTTTTTAATTTTAATTAGTTTAGTTTATTTATTTTAGTTAATTTTTTTTATTTTAGTTAATTTTTTAGGTTTAGGTTTATTTTTAAGTTGAGTTTTGTTTTATATTAGTTTTTATGTTTAAGTTGTTAAGTTTTTAGGGTTTAGGGTTTAGGGTTTAGAGTTTTAGGGTTTAGGGTTTTAGGGGTTATAATTTAGTATTAGGGTTTAGGGTTTAGGGTTTAGGTTCACAGTTCAAGTTTTAGTTTAGGGTTTTTTACATTTTAGGGTTTAGGGTTTAGGTTTAGGGTTTAGGATTTAGGATTTAGGGTTTAGGGTTTTTTTTAATTAAATAACCTGGTAGGTTTAGGGTTAGCTTAGGGTTTAGGGTTTAGGGTTTAGGGTTTAGGTTTTTTTAAATTAAGTAAATCATTAGGTTTAAGTTTATTTAGATTATTATTTTTTAGTTTATTTTATTTTTTATTTTCTTTAAGTTTATTTTTTATTTTTATTTAGTTTAGTTTAATTATATTATGTTTATTTATTTTAGTTTAAGTTTTATTTTAAGTTTATTTTTTAGGTTTAGGTTTAGGTTTAGGTTTATTTTTTAGTTTGAGTTTTATATTTATTTATTTTTTAGGTTTTAGGTTTTTAGGGTTTAGTGTTTAGGGTTTAGGGTTTAGGGTTAGGATTTAGTGTTAGGGTTTAGAGGTTTTCAGGGATTAGGGTTTAGGATTTTTAGGGTTTAGGGTTTAGAGATAAGGTTTAAGGTTTTGGGTTTGGGTTTTAGGGTTTTAGGGTTTAGGGTTTAGGATTTAGGGTTTAGGGTTTAGGGTATACGGTTTAGGGTTTAGGGTTAGGTTAGGGTTTAGGGTTTTTTTTAAATTAAGTAAACCGATAGGTTTAGATTTTTTTAGTTTATTTTTTATTTCTTTTAGTTTATTTTATTTTATATTTTTATTTAAGTATTTTTTAATTTTATTTAATTTATTTTATTTATTTTAGGATTATTTATTTTATTTTAGGGTTTTTTTATTTTAGTTTAGTTTTAGGTTAAGGTTTAGGTTTACTTGTTTTTTAGTTTAGTTTTAGTTTTATTTTATTTTTTTCATTTAGGTTTTATTTATTTTATTTGGTTTAGGTTTAGGTTTGTATTTTATTTTTTTAGGTTTCGATTTTAGGTTTCTATTTTAGGTTTATTTTTATGTTTTATAATTTTATTTAGGTTTAGGTTTATTTTTAGTTTATTTTATTTTATTTAGTTTAGTGTTTAGGTTTAGATTTTATTTATTTTAGTTTAGTTTATTTTAGTTTAGGTTTAGATTTATCTTATTTTGTTTAATTTAGGTTTAATTTTTTTAGTAAATGTTTATGTTTTATTTAATTATTTATTTTTAGGTTTTATGTTTATTTTTTAGGTTTAGGTTTTTATTTAGTTTTTATTTTATTTTATTTTAGGTTTATTTTATTTTTATTTTACATTTAATTTTTTATTTTATTTAGGTTTTCATTTTTAGGTTTATTTTATTTTTTTAGTTTTGTTTAGGTATTTTTCCTTTTAGTTTAGTTTTTATTTTTTTTTATTTTATTTTTTTAGTTTAGGTTTAGGTTTAGGTTTTACTTTATGTTTTATTATATTATATATTTTATTTTATTCTAGTTTAGGTTTTATTTATTTTGTTTGGTTTTATTTAGTTTAGGTTTTAGGTTTTAGGTTTTAAGGTTTAGGGGTTAGGACTTAGGGTTTAGTGTTTAGGGTTTAGGGTTTTAAAGTTTAGGGTTTAGGGTTTAGGGTTTAGGGTTTAGGATTTAGCGTTTAGGTTTAGGTTTAGGGTTTAGGGTTTAGTGTTAGTTTAGGGTTTAAGTTTTTTAGGGTTAGGTTAGGTTTAGGGTTTAGGTTAGAGCTTTAGTGTTTAGAGCTTTTAAGGTTTAGGAGTTTAGGTTTAGGTTAGTTTAGGGTTTAGTGTTTAGTTTTAGGGTTTAGGTTTTAAGGTTTAGGGTTAGGATTAGGGTTTAAGGAGTTTAGGGTTTAGTATAGGGTTTAGTTTAGGGTTTAGGAGTTTAGAGATTACATTTAGGTTTAGGATTAGGGTTTAGGGTTTTTTAGTATTTAGGGTTAGGGTTTAGGGTTTTTTGTTTTTAGGGTTTATTTTATTTTGTTTATTTTAGTTTTAGGTTATTTATTTATTTATTTTGAGGTTTTATTTTTAGTTTTATTTTTAGGTTTATTTTTTTAGGTTTAGGTTTTAATTTAGTTTTTATTTTATTTAGGGTTTTGTGCCACCATCCTTCAAGAATTGTGATGTAGGAACCCAAATAACATTACACACTTACTTTAGAGCATTTGCAACAGATGGCGGCAATGCTCTCTATTTCTCCTTTTGTTAGCGATCATCAAGTGTTGCATTTGATTTGCGTACCGGTTGTGAAGACTTTGTTGAGTTGGAGCACCTCTTCATCAAGAGGTTTGCTTTGGCTAGAGGGTGACTATAGACCTCGCAGAGCAACTCAATGAATCACTTGTTGATTACATTCTCGGTGATGCTGAGCATGAAATCAGAACTAAATGTATCGCATGCCAATTCTTCTCAATATCCATGGCTTCGCCTTCATGCTTATGGGATTTACCATCAAAATTTTCTAAATTAATCAACAAGGCTAGCCTACTGAGGAAAGCGGTTTCCCTTTCCTGACCAATCATCTAGGCCCAAGCTGCATAAGGTGTTTGAGAAGAAGCCAAGGATAGTTGTGTCAATGGACAGAGGGATGTAGCAAGCCAGAGTTCAGTATGAGAGACTACAAACTCAACAGGCTCCTTTGCAGCCCCCTCTTCCATTACCACGACCATCATATTGGCCGTTGATGACCATTTCCACCACCTCGTGACTACCCGAGTGGTATTCCTATCATTAAGTAGTTACTTTCCACCTCCTCTTGCCGATAGATTGAATAAGCCATATTCATTCGAGAGGGAGATAGTTAGAAAAAAATTTAAGAATCTCTTAAACAAAATGTGACTTTCAGTTACCAGAGCCTAAGAAGATAGAGGAAGTTGGCAAGAGCGATGATTAGCTATTGCCCCTACCACCGCATGTTAGGCCATGTCTTAGGGGACTGTACTTCTTTGAAGGACTAGCTTGAGCACAGCTACAAGTTGGGAGCCATAATTATAGTGGATGTTGGTAGATACAGGCTATCCAAAGATTTGGTTGACCCTACGGTCAACATTATGAGTCTAAGAACCCTTGCCTTGAGGATCGACATCTGAAACTCTAAAAGAAAGGATGATGGTGAGAGGATTCAATGAACAAGATGAGAGGCCTTATGTTATTTATTTTGGATGTATAAGGGAGGTACTTTTGTGATCATACATTTAGGTATTATGTACTATCTCAAAAGATAGACATCACCTACAATGGACCAAATCATGTAATAAGGACTCCTAAGGCATGATGTCTTGACTTCTTAGCAATTTTTCCTTTACATGGATGAATAAAGTAGGGTTTATATTAAACCATGTTCTTAAGTTCCCTATGGAGGCAAGCCTCAATAGTTAATTACATCTTAGCAAATAAAATTTCTTAAGAATACTCTCAATTAAATTAGACAATTATCATCTCCAAACATTTCAAGGTTAGACTATCAAAGGATTAGTTGTATTGAAAAAATCATTTTGGAAAGTTCAAGGAGAAGACTTATTTTTTGAATCCAAATGGAATAAGTAAGAAATGCTCATGACACTAGGAAGGTTAGTGAGCATTCCAATCTATCCTATGGTTGGGCTTTATAATTTTGAGGTTGAGGAGATTTATATGTTTTGAGTTAAAATTTTATTAGATTACTAGGGCTTATAATCCACCAACAAAAGGTTGTGGGAATGCTTAAGAGGTGAGGATTTATGCTTATAGCCTAAAGGAAATAGCTATCTCGGATCCTAAAATGAGGGAGCTTTAGTATGAGCTAAAACATGCCCAAAATCTAAGCGACAGGTGGACATTAGGGTTTACCTCTCCAAGTGAGAATAAATTGTCTGACTTCTGGACTTATAATGCTTGGGTGGCCATAACTCCTCCTATGATTTTAAAACTAAGTAGTCTAGTTTTATGAATTGCAAGATAGTGGTAGTTATTGAATTAGAAAGAGACTAAAGTCATAAACACACTCCCATGAGACTAGAGCTTGAGTGGTATGAGCATATGACTTGTATAGATGCAAATATTTTCAAATTTTATTTCATTTTATACATCATTTTGAAGGCTTTAGGATTTCTTATGCCTAAATGCATGATGAAATAGGTTATGGGTCAAATCAACTAGAAGAAGGTGTTCTCCACCACAATGGATGCCCTCATAGGTCAAGCATTCCTTTATGGTGTAAAGATGGCAATCATTAATGTTCAAGAGAGAAAGAATATGCATGCATGACGTGAAACATACAACCATACAGCTAAGGGGTTGATAAATTTTTTAATTATCTTATTTATGTCTTAGGCTTTATAATGAGGTTATGAGTTGTTTAAATTTTAGTTATGAGTGATTAGTTGGGTAAAAAAGTTATTTTTATCCTAAGAGCTTAATCGTATCCAAGCCACACATTTGGCATCAATCATTTAAGAAACTATGAAAAGCATGCCACCCTGATGCATAATGTAAACCTGCGAAAAGAGCATTCATAGGGAGTGTAGTTTTTACAATAGGAATTAGCTTGGATTATGCTTAAGGATTTAAACAACCTGAAAAGAGCATTCACATTTATTTTAAAGATCCCTTAAGCATAGTCCCCTATAGAAAACATGATTAAACTAATATTGGCCTATCTTCCAGTCTACAAAGCACACCCTAACATCCAATCTAAAGTAGTACATCATAAAACAAAACACACATCATATCATACACCATCCTAACTTAAAGCTAGAAGTGGTGACTTAATTCTAAAGTGTATATTAAGGCTTGTGTGTTTCATCTTATTAGGCATTAGTGTTGTATTTTCTAAGTGTGGAAGGATTCAATTTAACATGAAAGGTTGATTTCACTTGAAGTAGTTTATTTGATTTGAGAATTTTAATTTGTGTTTTCTTTTGTTTCATTTGATTACACTTAGCAACTAAGTGTTATAAAGAGAGTAAAGAGGATTATCCTCTTTCATCCCTACCTTAAGTCACTTTCTAAAGTATATTAATTTGATTTAGTTCTCTTTAACAAATGGCTTATTAAATGATTTAATAAATCCTAAGTTTAGGTTCACTTTAAATAATCCTATTCAAAATGGAAGGCATCTTAAGATTAATTTAATTGAATTACTACCACATGAAATATATTAAATCATTCATTTCCATCACATGTAACATGCATATGATTTAATCCTAAGTGTATTTATACATGCAATATATTTTAGCACACTTAAATGATGAATGTATGTGTATATTTAGAATTTATATTTTATTTGATTAAATTATTTAAACATATTAATTTAAAACTTTATCAAATTCCTATACAAAAAGGATGAAAGAATGAAATTAAATAGGCATGTGGCATTGTTAAACCAGGGATGTGAGGTAATCAAATGACCTCCTTGGAGCTAAATAAAGCTTCACATTCTCGGGATGTCTAGACTATATACCCATTTTCATTCAAATATATGTCAATTAGTATACATAAACATAGAAAGCTCCAAAATTATATGGCTAGTTAATTCAACCACTTAGCCAATTATGAATGCATGTGATTTTCATTTACTAATCACATATACATATACACAAAGATAAGAAAGTATGTCATTGTTAAACTAAGGAAGTGAGGTAATCAAAAAGGACCTCCTTGAAACTAAAGCCTCATTCAGAGATGTCAGACTACATACTTTTCTTGGACATGGATGTATACATGAATGAGGAAAGAAAATCATGCAAAATGTATTTTTTTTATTGAATCATTTATATTTATGATTTAAACCTCTATCCAAATTCTAATGTTCAAATACATAAGAATGAAATCAAATGCGTGCCATTATTAAACCAAATGAGGTAATCAAATGACCTCCTTCTAGCTAAAACCTCATGTTCCCGGGATGTCCAGAGTACATACCCATTACCATTCAATTTTATATAAATCAACACATTAATAGAGGAAAGATAACTCAACATTCATACACTTAAGCTATAAGCACATGCATTTCTTATATATTTATAAATGGCAACATAACACATATTATTATTCATTTATAAGCTTTTGAAAAATACATTTGGATTTAATAGTTATAATAGCCATGCATGTATAAAATTAAATTAACACATACAAGCTTAAGTGTTACATAAAGGAAATCCATTTTATTTTACTTGATTTTGAAAAGATGGATGCATGAATTCAAATGACATACCAAATTTAACATGATTGGAAAGAAGAAAATCAAATATTAGCATGTGATTTATTCAACCAAACTAGTTCTTAAGAAAAATCAAATCAAATAAGATTATTTAAATCAAACCAAAGCTTCTTTATTAATTAAGTTTTGGATTTGATTTGATTTAAGGTGGAGAAGAGAAATCATTCATTATTATTTTAAACCCATTAGTGAATTGATTTAATTTAAAGAAATGTAATTAAATTGATTTTGTGGGTTAATTTTAGAAATGTAATTAATTCAAATGTTAGCATGTTAATTAAGTTAATTTTTAGGTTTTATTTTTAGTTTAGGTTTAGGTTTTATTTATTTATTTTGTTTTATTTAGTTTAGGATTAGGTTTAGGTTTAGTTTATTTTAGGTTTAGGTTTAGGTTTTATTTAGTTTTAGTTTAGGTTTAGGTTTTTTTTATTTTATTTATTTTAAAGTTTACATTTTTTTAGTTTAGGGTTTAGGTTTTTATTTTATTTTATTTTATTTTTGTTTAGGTTTAAGTTTTATTTATTTATTTTATTTTTAGCTTTTATTTAGTTTAGGTTTAGGTTTTTTTTAGGTTTTTAGGGTTTAGGGTTTAGGGTTTAAGGTTTAGGATATAGGGTTAGTTTAGGGTTTAGGTTTAGGGTTTAGGGTTTAGGGTTGTAAGTTTAGGGTTTAGGGTTAGTTTTAGGGTTTAGTTTAGGGTTTAGGGTTTAGGGTTTAGGGTTTAGGGTTTAGGGTTTAGGACTTAGGGTTTAGGGTTTAGGGGTTTTTTTAAAAAAACAAATTTAAGTAAAGCAGTAGGTTTAGGTTTATTTAGTTTATTTAGCTTATTTTTTATTTAATTTTGATTATTTAATTTTTTATTTTTATTAGGTTTTTTATTTTTATTTAGTTTGGTTTATTTATTTTAGGTTTATTTATTTTAGTTTAGGAATTTTATTTTGGTTTATTTTATAAGTTTAGGTTTTGGTTTATGTTTATTTTCTAGTTTATTTTTATTTTTATTTTATTTTTTAGGTTTACGTTTTATTTTCTCTTTTTAGGTTTAGGTTTAGGTTTAGGTTTAGGGTTAGTTTTAGTGTTTAGGGATTAAGTTTAGCATTTTTTAAATTTTTAATTTTTTTACTTTTTTATTTTATTAAAATTAAGTATACTAGTAGGTTTAGGTTTATTTAGTTTATATTTTATTTATTTTAATTTATTTTGTTTTTTAATTTCATTTAGTTTAGTTTATTTATTTTTGGTTTATTTATTTTAGTTTAGGTTTTTTATTTTAGTTTATTTTTTAGTTTGACATTTAGGTTTACATTGATTTTTTATTTAGCTTTATTTTAATTTTATTTTTTAGGTTTAGGTTTTTTTTTTAAGATTAGGTTTAGGTTTTTATTTTATTTTTTAGGTTTTGGTTTTAAGTTTTTATTTTAGGTTTAATTTTAGGTTTTATTTTTTTAGGTTAGGTTTATGTTTATTTTTAGTTTATTTAATTTTATTTAGTTTAGGTTTAGGTATTTTTTTAATTTAGTTTATTTTAGTTTAGGTTTAGGTTTATTATATGTTGTTTATTTTTTATGTTATGTTTAATGTTTTTTAGTTTATAGTTTAGGTTTTATTTTCTATTTTTTTAGGTTTTATTTTTACATATATTTTTTAGGTTTAGGTTTTTTACTTTGTTTTTAATTTAATTTATTTTTATTTTATCTTTAGTTTTTATTTTATTTTGGTTTTTACTCTTAGGCTTGTTTTTTAAGTTTAGTTTAGGTT
Source organism: Cymbidium sinense (assembly GCA_021442155.1). Classification (NCBI taxonomy): domain Eukaryota; kingdom Viridiplantae; phylum Streptophyta; class Magnoliopsida; order Asparagales; family Orchidaceae; genus Cymbidium; species Cymbidium sinense. Next base: position 82,282 of record JAKCPB010001273.1, on the reverse strand, counting down.
TTATTTATTTTATTTTTTAGTTTATTTTATTATTATTTATTTTAGCTTTGGTTTAGGTTTTTTATTTTTTATTTTTTTCATATTTTATTTAGGTTTAAGTTTTTTTATTTATTTTATTTTTAGGTTTTATTTAGTTTAGGTTTAGGTTTTAGGTTTTAGGGTTTAGGGTTTAGGGTTTAGGGTTTAGGGTTTGGGGTTTAGGGTCTAAGGTTATAGGTTTTATAATTTAGGGTTTTGGGTTTTGGGTTTAGGGTTTAGGGTTTAAAGGTTTAGAGTATAGGGTTTAGTGTTTAGGCTTTATAGTTTAGGGTTATCTTAGGGTTTAAAGTTAGTTAGGGTTTAGGGTTTAGGGTTTAGGGTTTAGGCTTTAGTGTTTAGGATTTTTAGGGTTTAACATTAGAGAAGGTTTAAGGTTTAAGGTTTTAGGGTTTAGGGCTTAGGGTTTACGGTTAGGGTTAGGGTTAGGGATAATGGGTTTAGGGTTTAGGGTTTAAGGTTTAGGGTTTAGGCTTAGCTTAGGGTTTTAGGGTTTTTGAGGGTTTAGGGTTTATGGTTGTAGGTTTAGGTTTAGGTTTAGGGTTTAGGGTTTAGGATTTTTTTAAATTTAGTAAACCATTAGGTTTAAGTTTATTTAATTTATTTTTTATTTATTTTAGTTTATTTTATTTTTATTTTAATTCAATTTATTTTTTATTTTTATTTAGTTTTATTTATTTATTATTTTTTATGTTTATTATTTAATTTATTTTTTAGCATTAGGTTTCGATTTATGTTTATTTCTAAGTTTATTTTATTTTAATTTTATATTTTAGGTTTAGGTTTTATTTTTGATTTTTATGTTTTTCTTTTATTTAGGTTTTGGTTTTTAGGTTTTTAAGGTTTAGGGTTTAAGGTTTTAGTGTTTAGGGTTTTATGGTTTAGGGTTTATGGTTAGGTTTTAGGGTTTAGGGTTTAGGGTTTAGGGTTTAGGGTTTTTTTAGGTTTAGTTTAGGGATTTAGTTTTAGGGTTTAGGGTTTAGGGTTTAGGAGTTTAGGTTTTGGTTTAGGGTTAGGGTTTATAGTTTAGGATTTAAGGTTTAGGTTTAGTTTAGAGTTTAGGTTTAGGGTTTAGGTTTAGTTTAGGTTATTTAGGATTTAAGGTTTAGGGTTTAGGTTTAGGTTTAGGTTTAGGTTTAAGGTTTAGGGTTTAAGGTTTAGGTTTAGGTTTAGTTTAGGTTTAGGTTTAGGGTTTAGGGTTTAGGGTTTAGAGTTTAAGTTGTTTAGGTTTAAATTTTAGTTTAGGGTTTAGGGATTAGGTTAGGTTTTATTTTTAATTTTTAATTTTTTTAAGTTAGAAAAGTAGGTTTAAATTATTTAGTTTATTTATTTTATTTTATTTTATTTTCTACTTTCAATTATTTTTATTTTTATTAAGTTTAGTTTATTTATTTTAGGTTTATTTATTTTAGTTTAGGTTTTTTATTTTAGTTTATTTTTTTGATTTAAGTTTAAGTTTAAATTTATTTTTTAGTTTTGTATTATTTTTATTTTATTTTTTAAGTTTAAGTTTATTTTTTTAAGGTTTAGGTTTAGGTTTTTATTTTATTTTTTTTTGGTTTAGGTTTTAGGCTTTTATTTTAGGTTTATTTTTAGGTATTATTTTTTAAGTTTAGGTTTAGGTGTATTTTTAGTTTATTTTATTTTATTTAGTTTAGGTTTAGGTTTAGGTTTAGTTTATTTTAGGCTTAGGTTTAGGTTTTATTTATTTTAGTTTAGTTTATTTTAGTTTAGGTTTAGTTTTATTTAAATTTTATTTTAGGGTTAGGTTTTCTTTGTAGTTATGGGATTAGTTTTTATTTTATATTTATTATTTATGTTTATTTTTTAGGTTTATGTATTTATTTAGTATTTTTATTTTATTTTTATTTTAGGTTTAGTTTTTATTTTATTTAGGTTTTGTATTTTTTTCATTTTGTTTAGGTTTTTATTTATTTTATTTTAGTTTAGTTTTTTTTTCTTTTTTGGTTTAGGTTTAGGTTTCAATTTTAGTTTCTATTCTTAATTTATTTTATTTTATTATTTTATTTTGATTTAAGTTTTTTTATTTATTTTATTTATAGGTTTTATTTAGTTTAGGTTTTGGTTTTTAGCTTTTTAGGGTTTAGGGTTTTGAGTTTTGGGTATGGGGTTTTGGGTTTAGGTTTTTGGGTTTAGAGTTTAGGGTTTAGGGTTTTTGGTTTAGGGTTAGGGTTTTAGGTTTAAGATTTAAGTTTTAGTTTAGGGTTTAGGCTTTTTGGTTTTTTTTTTTATATAATAGAGAATAAATTTAGATTCAATAAATTTAGATTTTGGTAACACACCAAGTTTTCTAAGACATAAGTGAATACAGATAAAAAATGAGCATAGAAATCAAAAAACACTAGATAGAACTAACTATCTTATAAAGACAGTTCCATAAAGCGATTGGATGCCATTCTTCAGTTTCTCCAGTACCCATCAGAACCACCCTGGCCTCTGAAGTAGCGGGATTCACCATCATATCCCCTATTTCTCCCTCCACCACCACGGACATAACCTCTGTCGCTCCTCTCGCCTCCATAACCACGACTGCTCCGATCATCACCTTCATATCCACCAGCACCTCCAGATCCCCACCACCACTATGACAATCACCGCCTCTGTCTTCGCCTCCACCACTAGATCTAGACTAAGCCAAGTTGGCGGTGATGTTCCTACTATCAAGGTTCTGCACATTCTTAGGGTTTAGGATTAGGTTTAGGTTTATTAGGTTTTATGGTTTAGGTTTATTTTTTAATTTATTTAGCTACTTTACCTTTAGGTTTAGGGTTTGGGGTTTAGGGCTAGGGTTTAGGGTTTAGGGTTTAGGGTTTATGGTTTAGGGTTTAGGGTTTTAGGGTTTATGCTTTTATGGTTTATGGTTTATGGTTTAGGGTTAGGGTTTATGGTTTAGTGTTTAGGGTTTTTTAGGGTTTAGGGTTAGGGTTTAGGATCTAAGTTTTTTTTAAAATATTAAATAAATCCATAGGTTTAGGTTTATTTAGTATATTTAGTTTATTTTTTATTTATTTTAGTTTACATTATTTTTATTTTTATTTAAGTTTATTTTTTATTTTTATTTAGTTTAGTTTATTTATTTTAGGTTTATTTACTTTAGCTTAGGTTTTTTATTTTAATTTAAATTTAAGATTTTAATTTATGTTTAGGTTTATTTTTTAGTCAAAATTTATTTTTATTTTATTTTTTAGGATTAGGTTTTATTTTTTATTTGTAGGTTTAGGTTCAGGGTTTTATTTTATTTTTTATTTTTGGTTTAGGTTTTAAATTTTATTTTAGGTTTATTTTGGGGATTTATTTTTTAGTTTAGGTTTAGGTTTATTTTTAATTTAATATAATTTATTTAGTTTAGGTTTAGGTTTAGTTTATTTTAGATTTAGGTTTAGGTTTTATGTATTTTAGTTTTGTTTATTTTAGTTTAGGTTTGGATTTATTTTATTTTTATTTTAGGTTTAGGTTTATTTTTAAGTTTATGGTTAAGGTTTTATGTTTTATTTATTTTTAGGTTTTATTTTTAGTTTTATTTTTTAAAGTTTGGTTTTATTTAGTTTTATTTTATTTTATTTTATTTTTTTAGTTTTATTATATTTAGGTATTTTATTCTTAGGTTTATTTTATTTTTAGTTTAGTTTAGGTTTTATTTATTTATTTTAGTTTATTTACTTTTATTTTATTTTATTTTTTTTAGGTTTAGGTTTAGGTTTAGGTTTAAGTTTAAGCTTTATTTTATTTTATTAGTTTATTTATTAGGTTTAGGTATTTATATTTTATTTTTAGGTTTTAGTTTAGGTTTAGATTTAGGTTTTAGGATTTAGGGTTTAGGGTTACGGGTTTAGGGTTTATGGTTTAGGATTTAGGGTTTTAGGGTTTTGGGTTTTAGGGTTTAACTTTTTAGTTTAAGGTTTAGGGTTTAGGGCTTAGTGTTTAGGAATTACTATTTAGGGTTTTTAGGGTTTAGGGTTTAGGGTTGGTTTATGGTTTAAGGTGTAGGCTTTAGGGTTTTTAAGGGTTTGGGATTAGTTTATGGTTTAGAGTTTAGGATTTAGGATTTAGGGTTAGTTTAGGGTTTAGGGTTTATGGTTTTAGGGGTTTTTTTTGGAAAAATTAGAAAAATTTTATTGCTACAAAGAAAAGGTATAAAGTCCTTAGAGGTGGCAAATCTCTAAGCAAATGCTCAAAGAGCTACAAAAAGTCCTAAGGAGATAAGCCCCCTAGCTAATACAATAGATAATGAAAGTATGCTAATAAAAAAGAATCATAGATCCAAAAATAATCCTTGAAATCAAGACAAACTTCCTCTTTCCTTTTGAAACTGATCAAGGAAAGTTTCCCAACCCGGAGATTTGCAAGCTTGTAAAGGGATGAGTATAAATAATGAAATAGTTAATTAAGCATAAAATACAAGAAGAAAGAAGTAAAAGATGAAGAAAAGGCTCGAAAAATTATAATCGTTGTCTTAAAAGCGACCATATGTAAGCATCCAAATTTCAAGTGAAGGGTTACAATTACGTATAGCACTACCAGCCAAAAGAAGGAGTGGGAAACATCAATGCCATCATTGCCAACATACCTCTTGTAGCACCTTATCTAGTGACGATCATCGCACAAACCTGCATAAAACTTCAAATAGTAAATATAACTGCAAAACACCCAGCAGTCAGATATATTAAACTCAGCAAAGCAGATAAGGGGGTAACCCACCAGGAAAGCATTACACTAGAGGGAGCACCACCAAAGCCACTAGTAAGAATTTCTAACACAATTGCTAGGAGCAAACCTCACAATATAGGAAAAAGGACTAAATAGAGACCAAATAAAGGAAAAAAGGAGGACCTAAGTTGATAAGGTCATTCATTAAATGAACATGCAAAAAACCAGAAATAATAATATCTAGAGGAACAGTAAGAGTAACATTAAGAATCTTAGGAAGTGAGGAAACCATCAAAAAGAAAGACCTTGTCGAAATGAAAATCCCAAGGTAGAAATTAGAAAAGAAGAATGGAAAGTAAGTAGCGATTCCAAACATAGACTCAAATAGATCAGGAAAATTACAACAAAGTAAATACTCTTTTGACCAAACTAGCTAGAGCACCCAATCCATGCGACTAATAGGCGGTTCACCCTCAAGCCACCAAGCGCAAGGATTCAAATCAATAGACTTAGAGCCATCGGGATGAAGGATAAAGAGTCATCCGGTCATAAACATTAAAAAATCCCAAGGAAAGTCATAGAGGATTAATCTAATCCAAGGACATGAGAATCCGGTTCAAATAGTTAGATGTAGTAATAGAAAAAAGTAAGATCCCTTTAGGATCATAAATAATCCAACAACCAGAGACAATCGCAAACAAGAACCCTAATAGATTCATCATCATCCAAGTCCAAAAAACATCCAACTAGTAGTTTGCAGCCTTCTAGTTCATAACACAAAGAAAAAATAGAACCTCAGTATCACAGGAGGAACACCCAATATTCATAAGATATAATAATCCAGAACCATCCAACATTACACTAATCTATAATAGCACTAAAGAAAGGATAGATAGTTGCAAGAAAATAGTTCTCCAAGATACAACCAAAAAATAAAGAGCCCTTAAGGTCACACAACTCCTCTTAGCAGCAGGAGCAAAACCAAGAGAGAAAGGACAACCAAAAGTAACTAGAAAAACAATCCTGATCAGCAAACAACAAGGTGGCAGAATAGCCAGCCATAATAGTATAGGGTTTTAAGGTTTAGGGTTTAGGCTTTAGGATTTAGGGTTAGGGTTAAGGTTAGGGTTTAGGGTTTAGGATTTAGGGCTTAAGGTTAGTTTAGGGTTTACAATTTAGGGTTTAGGGTTTTTAGGGTTTTGGTTTTAGGGTTTATGATTTATGATTTAGGATTTAGGGTTTAGGGTTTAGGGTTTAGAATTTAGGGTTAGGGTGGGGTTTAGTTTAGGGTTTAGGTTTAGTATTTAGCTTTATGGTTTTGGGAGTTTAAGGGTTAGCAGTTTAGGATTTATATAGTTTAGGGTTAGTTTATGATTTAGTTTAGGTTTCATAGGTTTAGGGTGGATTTAGGGTTTAGTTTAAGGTTTTAGGTTTAGGTTTAGGATAGGGTTGAGTTAAGTTTTAGTATTTAGGTTAGTTTAGTTTAGGTTTAATTTTTGAGGTTTAAGTTTAGTTTAGGTTTAGGAGTCAGGTTTAGGATTTAGGGTTTTTAGAGTTTAATGTCAGTTTAGGGTATAGGGTTTAAGGTTTTGGGGTTTAGCATTTAGGGTTTAGGTTAGGGTTAGGGTTTAAGGTTTATAGTTTAGGGTTTTTTAGGGTTTAGGGTTTAGGGTTCAGGGTTGGGTTCAGGGTTTAGGGTTTAGGATTTATGATTTTAGGGTTTAGTGTTTAGGGATTATGGTTTAGGATTTTTTTAAATTTAAGTAAACCGATAGGTTTATGTTTATTTAGTTTATTTTTATTTATTTTAGTATATTCTATTTTTATTTTTATTTAGGTTTATTTTTATTTTTATTTTTATTTAGTTTAGTTTATTTATTTTAACTTTATATTTTGTTTGGGTTTTCTATTTTAGTTTTATTTTTAAGTTTAGTTTAGGTTTGGTTACTTTTAAGTTTAGTTTTATTTTTATTTTATTTTTTATGTTTAGGTTTTATTTTTTTATTTTAGGTTTAGGTTTAGGTTTATTTTTTTAGGTTTTAGGTTTAGGTTTTTTTAGGTTAATTTTAGGTTTATTTTTAGTTTATTTTTTAAGTTTAGTTTAGGTTTAGGTTTAGATTTATGTTTTATTTATTTTAGTTTAGTTCATTTTAGTTTAGGTTTAGGTTTAGGTTTATTTTATTTATTTTAGGTTTAGTTTTTTTTATCATTTAGGGTTTAGGTTTTTATTTTATTTAGGTTTAAGTTTTATTTATTTATTTTATTTTAAGTTTTATTTAGTTTAGGTTGAGGTTATTTGGTTTTTGGGGTTTAGTGTTTAGGGTTTAGGGTATAGGGTTCAGGGTTTAGGGTTTAGGTTTAGGGTTGTCAATTTAGGTTAGTTTATGGTTTTTTTTTAAGAAAAAAATTAAAACCAGTATGTTTAGGTTTTAGTTTTTTAGTTTATTTATTTTATATTTTTTTAATTTATTATTGTATTTTTTATTTAGTTTGGTTTATTTATTTTTGGTTTATTTATTTTAATTTAGGTTTTTTATTTCAGTTTATTTTTTTAGGTTTAGGTTTTCATTTATGTTTATTTTTTAGTTTAGTTTTATTTTTATTTTATTTTTAGGTTTTCATTTTATTTTTTATTTTTAGGTATAGGTTTTGGTTTAGGTTTGGGTTTAGGGTTAATTTTAGGGTTTAGGGCTTAGGGTTAGGGTTTTTTTTGGTTGTGTTTTATTTTTTTATTTTTATTTTTTTAAATTATGATACTGTAGGTTTAGGTTTATTTATTTTGTTTTAATTTATTTTAGTTTATTTTATTTTTATTTTATTTATTTAGTTTATTTATTTTAGGCTTATTAATTTAGTTTAAGTTTAGGTTTATTTTTTTATGTATAGTTTTATTTTTATTTTATTTTTTTTTAGATTTAGGTTTTACTTATATTTGTAGGATTAGGTTTAAGTTTTATTTTATTTATTTAGGTTTAGGTTTTATATTTTATTTTAGGTTTAATTTTGGGTTATAATTTTAGTTTAGGTTAGGTTTATTTTTTTGTTTTTATTATATTTAGTTTAGGTTTACGTTTAGGTTTTATTTATTTAATTTAGTTTATTTTAGTTTAAGTTTATGTTAATTTTATTTTGATCATTTTATTTTTTTTTAGGTTTAGATTTTATTTTTAGTTTATAGATGAGGTTTTATTTTTTTTTTTTTTAGGTTTTATTTTTAGGAATATTTTTAATTTTTTTAAGGCTAGTTTAGGTTTTATGGTTTAAAGTTTAGGGTTTAGGGTTTAGGGTTTAGGGTTTAGGTTAGTTTAGGGTTTAGGATTTAGGGTTTGGGGTTTAGGGTTTGGGGTTTAGGGTTTAGGGTTTAAGGTTGTAGGTTTTAGGGTTTAGGGTTTTAGGATTTATGATTTAGGTTTAGTGTTTAGGGTTTTAAGGTTTAGGGTTTTGGGTTTAAGGTTGTAGGTTTAGGGTTTAGGGTTTAGGATTTAGGGTTAGGGTTTTTTTATTTTTTAAAAGTAGTAGGTTTAGGATTTAGTTTATTTATTTATTTTTATTTTTTATTTATTTTAGTTTATTTTATTTTTTTACTTTGGTTTATTTTTATTTTTATTAAGTTTAGTTTATTTATTTTAATTTTGGTTTTTTATTTTAGTTTATTTGTTAGGGTTAAGTTTAGGTTTAGGTTTATTTTTTAATTTAGTATTATTTTTATTTTATTTTTTTGGTTTAACTTTTATTTTTTATTTTTAGGTTTACGTATATGTTTTTATTTTATTTTATTTATTTAGGTTTTAGGTTTTTATTTTAGGTTTATTTTTAGGTTTTATATTTTAATTTAGGTTTAGGTTTATTTTTACTTTATTTTATTTTATTTTGTTTAGGTTTAGGTTTAGGTTTAGTTTATTTTAGGTTTAGATTTAGGTTTTATTTATTTTAGTTTAGTTTATTTAAGTTAGGTTTAGTTTTATTTAATTTTTTTTAGGGTTAAGTTTTTTTAGGTAAGGGTTTAGGTTTTATTTTATATTTATTTTTAAGTTTAGGTTTTTATTTAGTTTTAATTTTATTTTATTTTTATTTAATGTTTATTTTTTATTTTATTTAGGTTTTTTTACTTTTAGTTTAGTTTAGGTTTTATTTATTTTATTTTAGTTTAGTTTTTTTCTTTGGGTTTAAGTTTAGGTTTTGTTTATGTTTTATTTTATTTTATGTTATGTTATGTTACTCATTTAGGTTTTTTTATTTATTTTTTTTTTAGGTTTTATTTAGTTTAGGTTTAAGTTTTTAACTTTTTATGGTTTTGGGTTTAGGGTTAGTTTAGGGTTTAGGGTTGGTTTAGGATTTAGGGTTTAGGGTTTTGAATGTGGGGTTTGGCCTTTAGGGTTTAGGTTTTAGGGTTTCGATTTTAGGTTTTAGTGTTTAGGGTTTTAGGGTTTAGGGTTTAGGGTTTTTAGGATTCAGAGTTTAGAGTTTAGGTTTGAGGTTTTCGATTTAATGTTCAAGTTTTAGTTTAGGGTTTAGGTTTTATTTTTCTTTTTAGTGGAGAACAAATTCAGATTCAATATTTCCTCTTTTTGATTTAATCAACCAAGTAACACACCAAATTTTCTAAGACACAAGTGACGACATAGATAAAAAAACAAGATGAGGAAATCAAAAATAGATAGCTAGAATTATCTATTATAAAGACATAGTTCCATAAGCGGCAGATGGATTGGTTGTTCTTCAGTTTCTCTAGTTCCCATCAGAACCACCCTGGCCTCTCAAATAGTGGGATCCATCATCATATCACTTATTTCTCCCTCTGCTACCACCATAGCTTTAACCTCCATTGCTCCTCCCGCCTCCATAACCACCACCTCCATATCCACCAACACCACCAGATCCCCCACCACCACTATGACAACCACTGCCTCCACCTTCGCCTCCACCGCCAAATCTAGACTGAGCCTGGTTGATGGTGATGTTCCTGCTTAAGGTTCTGCCCATTCTTAGGGTTTAGGATTAGGTTTAGGTTTATTAGGTTTTAGGGTTTAGGTTTATTTTTAAATTTATTTAGTTACTATACATTTAGGTTTAGGGTTTGGAGTTTAGGGTTTGTGGTTTATGGTTAGGGTTTATGGTTTACAGTTTATGGTTTAGGGTTTTAGGGTTTATCCTTTTAGGGTTTAGGGTTTAAGGTTTAGGGTTTAGGGTCTAAGGTTTTTTTTTAAATTAAATAAATCGATTGGTTTTTATTTTTTTAGTATATTTATTTATTTATTTATTATTTTAGTTTACTTTATTTTTTATTTTTATTTAAGTTTATTTTTACTTTTATTTAGTTTAGTTTATTTATTTTAGGTTTATTTATTTAAAGTTTATTTATTTTAGTTTAGGTTTTTTATTTTAGTTTATTTTTTTTTATGTTTATGTTTAGGTTTTTTTTAGTTGAGTTTTATTTTATTTTATTTTTTTGGATTAGGTTTACTTTTTATTTTAGGTTTAAGTTTAGGTTTTATTTTATTTTTTTTTAGGTTTAAGTTTTAAGTTTTATTTTAGGTTTATTTTGAAGTATTATTTTTTAGTTTAGGTTTAGGTTTATTTTTACTATATTTTATTTTATTTAGTTTAGGTTTTGGTTTAGCTTAAGTTTATTTTAGGTTTAGGTTTTAATTATTTTAGTCTAGTTTATTTTAGTTTAGGTTTATATTTATTTTATTTTTATTTTAGGTTTAGGTTTTTTTAGTTTAAGGTATAGGTTTTATTTTTTATTTATTTTTAGTTTTATTTTTTAGGTTTAGGTTTTTATTTAGGTTTTATTTTATTTTTATTTTACATTTAGTTTTTATTTTATTTAGGTTTTTTATTCTTAAGTTTAGTTTATTTTATTTAGTTTAGTTTAGGTTTTTATTTATTTTATTTTAGTTTTATTTTTTAGTTTATTTTATTTTTAGGTTTATGTTTAGGTTTAAGTTTAAGTTTTTATTTTATTTTATTATTTTTTTTTTTTTTAGGTTTTTTTATTTATTTTATTTTTAGGTTTTATTTAGTTTAGGTTTAGGTATTTATTTTTAGGATTTAGGTTAGGGTTTGGTTTTAGTTTAGGTTTAGGATTTAGGGTTTTAAGGTTTAGGGTTTTATAGTTTAGGGTTTAGGTTTAGGTTTAAGTTTAGGTTTTAGTATTTAGGCTTTAAGTTTAGGGTTTAAGGGTTTAGGTTTAGGGTTTAGGATAACAGGTTTAGTTAGTTTTAGTTTAGTTAGTTTATAGTTTAGAGTTTAAGGTTTAGGGTTTAGTTTTTAGGGTTTAAGTTTAGGTTTAGGGTTAGGGTTAGGGTTTAGGTTGGTTTAAGGGTTTAAGGTTTTAGGTTTAGTTTAGGTTTTAAGTTTAGGGTCTAAGGTTTAGGGTTTAGGATTTAGGGTTTTAGGGTTTATGGTTTACAATTTAGGGTTGTAGGTTTATGGTTTAGAGTTTAGGGTTTAGGGTTAGTTTTAGGGTTTTAGGTTAGTTTAGGGATTAGGGTTTGGTGAGCCTTGAAGATTTGGATTTATAAAAGTAAAACATCCTTCTAAACAAAATCTACTTGGTATAAATAGGGAGCCAGAAGGTTGGGATTAGAACAAGTTATTATGTGGTTGAAATGAAATTGTTGTTAAAAAAATACTTTTCTTTATACAAAGATCAATTATTTATAGTTTTACTTGCTAAAGTAAAACCAAAATTATAAATTACATGAACAAATTTGAAGTATTCTTGTCTAAAATTAGGAATAATTATGCTAATGTTCTTTAGGTTTAGATCAACTTGAGCCTTAAATTTAAAAGAGGCACTACATAAAATTAATTTGCATGTGACTTTATAACAAACTTTAGATTTTAAATAACATCAAAAATTCTTGTACCTAAAAGAATGTCATCAAATGTAGGAATTATTCTTTTCACCATTAAATTAAATTCAAATGAGTACATCTAAATGAAGTAACACTACTACCAATAAAAGAAAAATAGAAAAGATGATAGATACTATGTTGGGATCCAAAATCTCTCTTAAATCATATTTTAGATGTCAGCAAAAAATCTGTTAATGTTCTAAATCTATCACAACACTATGCCTCCTCTTTGTAAGCATTAACGTAATAGTTTTACTTGAGCTTTCTTGCTTTTATTTTTAAGCAAATTATTTGTTACATTATGTTGCCACGTTGAGTCTCAAAGTAGGAGAGCTATAGTTTTGGAAATCCCTGTGCAGAGATATTGAGTTTGAATTTTTCTAGTTATGCACTACTTATCAAGAGATTTTGTCAAATACAATCACTATTGTAAAAATCTCATTCAACAATACTTCGCATCAAGTATGCCTAATTCACCAACATCTTGAGCACAGTCTCAAAGCATTGAAATCCTACTAAAGAGAGCTTTTTAAAGCACATATTTAGCTCCTCGACATATCTGCTAAACTGAAAGAGCTACATTGAGAAGATATATCGATTAGAGATGAGTTCTATTATTAAATATCTTATCTAGATAGAATTGCTCACAAATGGACACTTAGGTGTCAGTTATAGATTCATTCTTCATTTGTCCACAAAAAGCTTAGCATCTCTATGAAATTTGAGAAAGTCTTTATGGCATATAAAGCTCATACAATTTTTATCTATATTAGAGAAATTCAAGCTAATCATTTGTAGTCAAAATCTTTTTTATTTTGCTTAGGTTTAGGTTTTTAGGTTTTTACGGTTTAGGGTTTAGGGTTTTAGGTTTAGGGTTTAGGCTTTGGGATTTAGGGTTTAGGGTTGTAGGTTTTACGGTTTAGGGTTTAGGGTTTAGGGTTTTAAGATTAAGGGTTTAGGTTTAAGGTTTAGGGTTTTAGGGTTTATGGTTTAGGGTTTAGGTTTGATTTATTTTAATTATTTTTTTTAAATTAAGTAAACTGGTAGGTTTTGGTTTATTTACTTTATTTTTTTCTATTTTTATTTAGGTTTATTTTTTTTATTTAGTTTAGTTTATTTATTTTAGGTTTATTTATTTTAGTTTAGGTTTTATTTTAGTTTATTTTTAGGTTTGGTTTAGTTTGGGTTTATTTTTTAGTTTAGTTTTAATTATTTTTTAGGTTTAGGTTTAGTTTTAAGTTTATTTTTTAGTTTAGTTTTATTTTTATTTTATTTTTAAGGTTTAGGTTTTATTTTTTATTTATAGGTTTAGGTTTAGGTTTTCATTTTAATTTTCTTAGGTTTAGGTTTTAGTTTTCTATTTTAGGTTTATTTTTAGCTTTTATTTTTTAGCTTAGGTTTAGGTTTAATTTTATTTAATTTTATTTTATTTAGTTTAGGATTAGGTTTATTTTTAGTTTATTTTAGGTTTAGGTATAGGTTTTATTTATTTTAGTTTAGTTTATTTAAGTTTAGGTTTAGTTTTATTTTATTTTTATTTTAGGTTTAAGTTTTTTTTAGTTTAGGGTTTAGGTATTATTTTTTAATTATTTTTAGTTTATTTTTTAAGTTTAGGTTTTTATTTAGTTTTTATTTTATTTTATTTTAGGTTTATTTTATTTTTATTTTAGGTTTAGTTTTTATCTTATTTAGAATTTTTTTAGTTTAGTTAAGATTTTTATTTATTTTATTTTAGTTTATTTTTTATTTTTTATTTTATTTTCTTTCTAGGTTTAGGTTTAGGTTTAAGTTTTAGTTTATGTTTTTATTTTATTTTATTTTGTTATTTTATTTTAGTTTAGGTTTTTTATTTATTTTATTTTTTAGTTTTATTTAGTTTAGGTTTAGGTTTTAGCTTTTTTTAGGATTTTATGGCTTAGGGTTAGTTTAGGGTTTAGGTTTAAGGTTTAGGGTTTAGGTTTAGGTTTAGGTTTATGGTTTGGGTTTAAGGTTTTAGGGTTTAGGTTTAAGGTTTAGTTTAGTTTAGGGTTTAGGTTTATGGTGCTTAAGGTTTAGGGTTTATGGTTGAGGTTTAGGATTTAGGTTTAGGGTTTAGGGTTGGCTTTTAGGGTTTAGGGTTTAGGTTTAGGGCTTAGGGTTTAGGGTTTTAGGGTTTAGGGTGAAGGTTTAGGGTTTAGGGGTTTAGGGTTTAGGTTTTAATTTAGGGTTTAGGGTTTTGTTTTTTTAATAAGAATATTTAGATTCAACATTTCTTCTTTTGATTTCATCAACCAAGTAACACACCAAGTTTTCTATGAAACAAAGTTGACATAGATAAAATTGAGCACATAGGCCAAATCAATAGATAACCACCATCTCTACTATAAAGACATAGTTCCATAAGCAATAGATCGGATTAGTCGATCTTTAGGGTTAGGTTTAGTTTATTTTAGGTTTTATTTATTTTAGTTTAGTTTATTTTGGTTTAGGTTTCTTTTTCTAGTTTAGGGTTTAGGTTTTATGTTTTATTTATTTTAATATTTATTTTTTAGGTTTAGGTTTTTATTTAGTTTTTATTTTTATTTTTTTTATTTTATGTTTAGGTTTTTTTATTTTTTGGTTTATTTTGTTTTTCAATTTTGTTTAGGTATTTATTTATTTTATGTTATTTTAGTTTTTATTTTTAAATTTATTTTATTTTTAGGTTTATGTTTATGTTTATGTTTAGGGTTAGGTTTAAGTTTAGGTTTTAGTTTAGGTTTTTCTTTTATTTTATTTTATTTAGGTTTAGATTTTTTTTTAAATATTTTATTTTAAGTTTTCTTTAGTTTAGGTTTATGTTTTTAGGTTTTTAAGGTTTAGGATTTAGGGTTTAGGGTTTAGGATTTAGGGTTTGGGGTTTAAGGCTTAGGGTTTAGGGTTTGTAAGTTTTAGGGTTTTGGGTTTAGGGTTTAGGTTTTAGGGTTTTAGGGTTTAGGGTTTAGGGTTTAGGGTTTAGGGTTATAGGGTTAAGGGTTTAGGCTTTTGGCTTTAGGGTTGTACATTGAGGGTTGTAGGTTTAGGATTTATTTTAGGGTTTAGGGTTCAATTTTTTTTTTTTTTATTTAGGGTTTAAGGTTTGATTAGTTTAGGGTTTAGGGTTGTAGGTTTATGGTTTAGGTTTAGGGTTAGTTTTAGGGTTTATGGTTTAGGGTTTAGGGTTTTATTTTAAATTAAGAAAATTGATAGGTTTAGGTTTATTTAGATTATTTTTTATTTATTTTTATTTAATTTATTTTTTATTTTTATTTAGGTTTATTTTTTATTTTTATTTAGTTTAGGTTATTTATTTTAGGGTTATTTATTTTATTTTAGGTTCTTTATTTTAGTATATTTTTTAAGTTTAGTTTTAGGTTTATTTTTATCTTTTAGTCTAGTTTTATTTTTATATTATTTTTTTGGTTTAAGTTTTATTTTTTTATTTTTAGGTTTAGGTTTAGGTTTTTATTTTATTTTTTTAGGTTTAGGTTTTAGGTTTTTATTTTAGGCTTATTTTTAAATTTTCTTTTTTGTTTATATTTTATTTTATATTTAGTTTTTTTATTATATATAGTTTAGGGTTTTGGTTTAGTTTTTTTTAGGTATAGGTTAAGGTTTTATTTATTTTAGTTTTGTTTATTTTAGTGTAGGGTTAGGTTTATTTTATTTTGTTTATTTAGGTTTAGGTTTTTTTTAATTTATGGTTTAGGTTTTATTTTATATTTATTTTTAGGTTTAGTTTTTATGTTTATTTTTAATTTTTATTTTATTTAGGTTTTTTATTTTTAGGTTAATTTTATTTTTTAGTTTGGCTTAGCATTTTATTTATTTTAATTTAGTTTAGATTTTATTTTTTATATATTATTTTATTTTTAGGTTTAGGTTTAGGTTTATGTTTTAGTTTAGGTTTTTATTTTATTTTATTATTTTATTTTATTTAGGTTTAAGTTTTTTTATTTATTTTATTTTTAGGTTTTATTTAGTTAAGGTTTTGGTTTTAGGTTTTTAGTTTAGGGTTTAGGTTTTATTTATTTTTATTTTTTATTTTTTATTTTATTTTATTTAGGGTTTAGGGTTTAGGGTTTAAGGTTGTAGGTTTTAGGGTTTGTGGTTTAGGGTTTAGGGTTTAGGGTTTAGTGTTTTAGGGTTTAAAGTGTAGGGTTTAAGGTTTAAGCTTTAGGGATTAAGGTTTTAGGGTTTAGGGTTTAGGGTTGTAGGTTTCTGGTTTAGGGTTTAGGGTTTAGGGTTAGTTTTAGGGTCTAGGATTTAGGGTTAGGTTTCTTTATTATTTTTATTATATTTCCGGTTAGGATTTTTTAAATTAAGTAAACATAGGTTTAGGTTTATTTAGTTTATTTTCTATTTATTTTACTTTATATTATTCATTTATTTTTGTTTTGGTTTATTTTTAATTTTATTTTATTTAGGTTTTATTTTTTCTTTATTTTATTTTAGGTTTATTTTTTTATTTTAAGTTTAGTTTTTATTTTATTTAGGTTTATTATTTTTAGTTTAATTTAGGTTATTATTTATTATATATAATTTTAGTTTGTATTTTTATTTTATTTTCATTTTAGGTTTAAGTTTAGGTTTAGGTTTAGGGTTAGGTTTAGGTTTTAGTTTGTGTTTTTATTTTATTTTATTTTATTTATATTATTTTGGTTTAGGTATTTTTATTTATTTTATTTTTAGGTTTTATTATTTTACGTTTAGGTTTTTAGCTTTCTAGGGTTTCAGGTTTAGGGTTAGTTTAGGGTTTAGGGTTTAGGGTTTAGGATGTAGGTTTAGGGTTTAGGATATAGGATTTAAGTTTAAGGTTTAGGGTTTTTTTAAAAAAATTAAGAAAACTTATAGGTTTAGGTTTATTTTTTATTTATGGTTTTTTCTTTATTTTTATTTAGTTTATTTTATTTATTTTAGGTTTATTTATTTTAGTTTAGGTTATTTTAATTTATTTTTAGGTTTAGGTTTATATTTTATTTTATTTTTTTAGTGTTAGGTTTTAGGTTTTTATTTTATGCTTATTTTTAGGTTTTATTTTTTAGTTTAGGTTTAGGTTTATATTTAGTTTCTTTTATTTTATATAGTTTAGGGTTTTGGTTTAGTTTACTTTAGGTAACGGTTTAGGCTTTATTTATTTTAGTTTAGTTTATTTTAGTGTAGGGTTAGGTTTATTTTATTTTATTTATTTAGGTTTAGGGTTTTTTTAGTTTATGTTTTAGGTTTTATTTTTTATTTATTTTTAGGTTTAAATTTTTTTTTTAGGTTTTAGGATTTATTTATTTTCTAGATTAGGATTAGGTTTTTTTAGGTTTAGGTTTTAGGTTTATTTTAGCTTTAGGTTTAGGTTTAATGTTTTAGGGTTTAAGGTGTAGGGTTTAGGGTTTTTTAGGTTTAGGGTTTTAGGTTTAGGGTTTAGCTAGGTTTAGGGTTTGGGTTTAGGGTTTAGGGTTTAGGGTTAGGTTTCTTTATTAGTTTTATTATTTTTATTTTTTTTAAATTAAGTAAACTGCTAGGTTTAAGTTTATTTAGTTTATTTTTTATTTATTTTACTTTATTTTATTTTATTTTATTTTTTATTTAGGTTTTTATTTAGTTTTTATTTTATTTTACTTTTGGTTTATTTTATTTTTATTTTAGGTTAAGTTTTTATTTTATTTTATTTTCAGTTTAGGTTTAGGTTAAGGTTTAGGTTTAGGTTTTAGTTTGTGTTTTATTTTATTTAATTTTATTTATATTATTTTGGTTTAGGTATTTTTATTTATTTTATTTTTAGGTTTTATTTATTTTAGGTTTAGGTTTTCAGCTCTCTAGGGTTTCGGGTTTAGGGTTTAAGGTTAGTTTAGGGTTTAGGGTTTAGGGTTTAGGATTTAGGATTTAGGGTTTAGTGTTTAGGGTTTTTAAAAAAATAAGAAAACTAGTAGGTTTAGGTTTATTTTTTATTTATTTATGGTTTTCTTTATTTTTATTTAGTTTATTTTATTTATTTTAGGTTTATTTATTTTAGTTTAGGTTTTTATTTTAATGTAATTTTTAGGTTTATGTTTAATTTTCAGTTTAGTTTTATTTTTATTTTATTTTTTAGGTTTAGGTTTAGGTTTTCATTTTATTTTTTTAGGTTTGAGTTTTAGGTTTTCACTTTAGGATTATTTTTATGATTTATTTTTTAGTTTAGGTTTAGGTTTATTTTTAATTTAATTTATTTTATTTAGTTCAGGGTTGAGGTTTAGTTTATTTTAGGTTTAGCTTTAAGTTGTATTTATTTTAGTTTAGCTTATTTTTGTTTAGGTTTAGGCATATTTTATTTTATTTATTTTAAGTTTTGGTTTTTTTTAGTTTATGGTTTAGGTTTTTATTTTTAATTTATTTTTAGGTTTATTTTTTAGGTTTTAGTTTTTATTTAGTATTTATTTTATTTTAGGTTTATTATATTTTATTTTAGATTTAGTTTTTATTTTATTTAGATATTTATTTTTAGGTTTATTTTAGTTTTTAGTTTAGTTTAGGTTTTTGTTTATTTTATTTTAGTTTAGTTTTTATTTTTTATTTTATTTTATTTCTAAGTTTTGGTTAAGGTACAAGTTTATGTTTAGGTTTAGCTTTTGTTTAGGTTTATTTTGGTTTTTATTTTATTTTATTTAGGTTTAAGGTTATTTTTAAGTTTTATTTAGTTTAGGTTTAGGTTTTTAAGTTTTTAGGGTTTAATGTTTATGATTTAGGGTTTAGGGTTTATGGTTTGGGGTTTAGGGTTTAGGGTTGTAGGGTTTAGGGTTTAAGGTTTAGGGCATATGGTATAAGGTTTAGGGTTTTAGTTCTGGTTTAGGGTATATATAGAATTTTAGGGTTTAGGGTTTATGTTTTAGGGTTAGGGTTTTTTTAATTTTTTTTATTTATTTTATTTAGGGTTTTGGGTTTAGTGTTAGTTTTAGGGTTTAGGGTTTAGTGTTTAGGGTTTAGGGTTTAGGGTTTAGGGTTTAGGATTTAAGGTTTACGGTTTTTTAGGGTTTAGTGATTAGGATTTAGGTTTTTTTTTTAAAATTAAGTAAACTTATAGGTTTAGTTTTATTTAGTTTATTTTATATTTTTATTTTGGTTTATTTTTCTATTTAGCTTAGTTTACTTATTTTAAGTTTTTTTATTTTAGTTTATGTTTTTTATTTTAGTTTATTTTTTAAGTTTACGTATAGGTTTATGTTTATTTTTTAGTTTAGTTTTATTTTTATTTTATTTTTTAGGTTTAAGTTTTATGTTTTATTTTTAGGTTTAGGTTTAGGTTTTGATTTTATTTTTTAGATTTAGGTTTTAGGTTTTTATCTTAGGTTTTATTTTTTAGTTTAGGTTTAGGTTTATTTTTAGTTTGTTTTGTTTTATTTAGTTTAGGTTTAGGTTTAGGTTTAGTTTATTTTAGGTTTAGGTTTATGTTTTATTTATTTTAGTTTAATTTATTTTAGTTTAGGTTTAGGTATATTTTATTTTTATTTTAGGTTTAGGTTTTTTTTTTTAGTTTAGGGTTTAGGTTTTATTTTCTATTTATTTTTACTTTTTATTGTTAGGTTTATTATTTAGGTTTAGGTTTTAATTTAGTTTATATTTTATTTTTTTCATAATTTATTTTATTTTTATTTTACATTTAGGTTTTAATTTATTTAGGTTTTTTATTTTTAAGTTCATTTTATTTTTTAGTTTACTTTTGGTTTTTATTTATTTTATTTTAGATTGGTTTTCAATTTTTATTTATTTTATTTTAGTTTAGTTTTTATTGTTTATTTTATTTTATTTTTAGGCTTAGGTTTAGGTTTATGTTTAGGTTTAAGTTTAGATTTTAGTTTTGGTTTTTATTTTATTTTATTTTTATTTTATTATATTTATGTTTAGGTTTCTTTATTTATTTTATTTTTAGGTTTTATTTTATTTAGGTTTAGGGTTTAGGTTTAGGATTTGGGGTTTAGGGTTTAGGTTTTAGGGTTGTAGGTTTTAAGGCTTATGATTTATGGTTTTTTTTTGGGAAACCCCATATAGGGGGAATTTTATTGCCACGAATAGAGGGTTACAAGGTCCTTGGGATAAACTCCATCGCTCAAAGAGCTACACAGTAAATCCCCATCTAAGTACAACCAAAAGCAAAATAAAAGAGTAAAGGAAAGCAAAAGATACAAATTGATTAACATAGATAAGCCAATGAATAGATCTAAAGCTCTTGAGGATGAAGAGAATGCATGACACTAGGGAGCAAACACAAGAGAACAAGAGAAATGCACCTGCATGAAAAATAGAAGTGCATCCAAAAATGAAGAAAGATAGAAATTAGAACATTTAAAGTAGTCTGAGAAAATTAGGGAGCGGCATAAAGCGAGGAAAATTATAGAGAAGTGTGTGAAAGAAGGCTCGGGCTCAGTCACCAAATTGGGTGATGCAAATATGAGCATCCAAACTTAGTGGAAGGGTTACATCACAAGATGCTACTACCAAGAAGGTGAAATCATCACAACCATCATAGCCTACAAACTTGAGAAGAAAGCGACCATTTGTTGAAAGTCTTATGGGCCTTAGTACGCAAACCTAAACAAAGCCATATATAATATAGAAAGGAGATAGCAAAGAGAAGAAAGATAAGGGGTCCCATGCAAGAAAATTATCATCAATATAGTCACCATAGCATGAGATCCCTATACATATGAGAATGAGCCATCTTTGACAAAATCCCATTTACAACCATAGCCAAGAGTATAATTAGGCCAGCATAAAAACCCACCACAAGAGAACAGCAGTAAAAGCAACCTGAAATCTCTAAGCAAATCAATGAGCCAAACATATGAGACATATATGAAACTTTCGTGCCGAGTACATACGGGTATAGTCTAGAAAAGAAACTCAATCATAATAAAATGCAGATGTTAACAACCCCTTATTAATAACCATTGCGTGAATTACAAAAGCAAATGTAAAGCAAGGTAGCGACCAAACCCAAATACAACAAGTGATGCTGAAGTCTAACAGGACCAAGTTTAGAATGCAGCAACAGATTAGTTGTACCAGTAACCACAGGAAATAGGCTCCATCCCGCTGTAAATAGCACCAAATAAAGATAGTCAAAAGACGATAGACATCTTTGGGCATAAAACGATAATCCGGATCATCAAACCAAGGCGCAAGATAGGGAAAGACAGTTGTCCATAGAACCACCCATTCAGAATAAATAGTGCATAAGATAATAACCAAGTAGATAGAAGAATAATCACAGGGATTTGCTCAAGTCTAACTGAACCAAGATGGAAAAAACTGTAGCAGATTAAGTAGACCAGATATAGGTGATAAGCGGTGAACACAAACAACAAAGACAATCGGTGACCCCATAACTTGTTGGACATAGGACCCTAAAGTCCCATAGTCAATAGATAAAAAAGCAAAACAATTATTGCACCCACCATAAGATAATCCAATACAAAATAGAGAAATAGCATAGACACTTAGGGGGTTCAAAGCAGTGCCAACATTTGAATCCTGAAAAACCATGACAGTAGATAACCAAGACAACAAACAACCAAGACAGCAAATAACAGCTAGCTAGCCATAAAGCCACCCATTTAGAATAGATAGTGCATTAGTTAGTAACCAAGTAGGTAGTAGCATAATAACAGGAAACAAATAAAACAACAAATCCATTATTGTACCCACCATAAGATAAACCAAAATAAAACAGTGATACAACATAGGCATAGAAGGGGTTCAAAGGAGAGCCAACATTGGAATCCTTCAAGACAAAGAAAAACAAATAGGCAATCCGGAAAAGAAACAATCATAATAATCTCTCCATAGGTTGGGAGATGAGATTAGCAAGAACAATCAAAAAACCAAGACAACAAATAACCAAGACAACAAATAGCAAGACAAAATAACTAACACATAGAACCACCCATTCGAGAATAGATAGTGCATAAGATAACACAGGATCTACACAAGTCTAACATGATGGAATAAATAGCGGCAATTAAGTAGTCCACAAATATCGATGATAGGAGTAAAACAATAAAGATAATCAAAGAAACAACCCCATAATCAATCTGCTAGACTAAAGACCCGATAATCCAATAGCCAACAATTAAAATAGAAAAACCATTGTTGCACCCACCATAAGATAAATCAGTAAGGAATAGGGAGACAACATATACTGAAGGGGTTCAAGAAAAACCATCATTGAAATCCTTCAAGACAAAGAAAAAAGCACGAGTAAGCCAACATCACCGGTAAAATAGGCTGAAATGAAATCAAGAATAAAATCCCATCCTATAGGAAATAATAATAATAAAGGTTATTGCAATTGCTCTCCATACAGTAATGGAGGTGAGGTTAGATAGCATAGGAGGGGCAGCCCTATTAAAGAGAGAGAAGACAGATAAATTCGAGCTTGCCATGAAGCTGTACAAAATTATAGCAATTATATAATGAGATAACAAAGTCATGAGGCCATGAACAAATTTCTAGATTAAGGAAAAGAGAAACAACACAACCTTAATCATATAATGGAAAATTACAATAGGACCCATAAACAAAATAATGTTAGCAAGAAGTTTGTCCCTGTAAAGAAAAAAGAAAAGCATAAAATAATCCATCTCCCCTCAAATAGATAGAGAAACCTTACCAAAAGTGTGGTTTGTGAAAATAAGTAGCGGTAAAACCCCAAATAAGGTTAGGGTAAGTAATCCAATAGTAGATTCCATAGAGATCAGCAACTAACCAGAAAGGGGTAACAGAATTAGCATTAGCAAAATCAGAGAAACATCAAAACTAAATAGAAGTTGATCATGTAGTTAAGCAATGTAATGTCAAACCAATAGGTTGGATTAATTTCTGAGGTAAGGGAGTCCAGTATTTTCTAAATTAACCAAACCACATAAATGTTTAGGAAGTGTAAGTTGATCAAAGAATTTTATGCCATCCAATCAAGCACCCAGATTAGCAAGGTAATTAGCATTACCTTCATGCCATACATGAGTGATTTTAAAATTTGAGAGGAGAGCTCTAGTCTACTTTAGAAGGTAGTACAATTCTATGTGCCCATTTTGGTGGAAGTCAAAAGATCAATCGCAGGACATCCACCTCAATCTAAATATTGAGCCAACCTTTTTGAAGGAAAATCTCAATAGCTTTGTAAACTTCCATTAGCTCAAAAATGAATAGCACGAGTATTAAGGGGGTAAGCAAAAGCACATAAGACTTTACCATTAAGGCTTTAAAATGCCACCACAAGCATTTTGAGAAACAGCCATCGATGTTAATTTTAATAGTATTAGCATGAGGTTTTACCAATAAATAATCTTGTCATCCTTACCGTTGGGTGGATCCGAATTAAAACCCATTTTATGGTCACAAATTTACAACCTTTAAATTGATTGTAGTTAATTAAATTGGCATTAAACAAGTCATGTATTTTATTTTTAATTCTAGTAATTATCCTCATGTGGTTCATAGGAGTCCCGATGTTTTGCATCATTTGTCCATCCATATGAACCAAATAAGAGTGATAGCGATGACTTTAATGTGGCCTTTAATAGTGTTTTCAAAATAAACTTCAAGAAGTTGGTATAAAGTTAAGGAGCCATTGAATTTGTTAATGTTAAAGAGATCATCATACCAAATCCAAAGTTTGGAAGCAATGGCTCATTAATAAAACATGATTCACATTCTCAATGAAAGAAAGCGATAGCATTTTGAAGGTAAGTAAAACCTTTACCCCACATCAATGAGTCAAGGGATGAAGTTTTTCAGATACCAAGTTAGAATAGAATAGAAATAGAAATAGTGTTATTCCAAATTTTGAAAAAACATTGGAAAATCATGAGCTTCTTTAATATGAATCCAAACATTTTATGGTTGAAGTCTCCATTTTGAGAAAGCTTAAAAGGATCGATCATGATTGCTAGGAATGATAAGAATAGTAGTAAGCTTATTTAAATAAGAAAAAGGAATATAATCGTAAGCTTACTATTGTTCCACATATTATTCTGCCAGAAAGAGTTCACTTTAATAGCGGCAGTGGAATGGGCAGAAAGTAAGTCATCAATGGAACCACATCCAGTCCAGTTATCTTGCCAAAAGAAAGAGGTACCAGAGTTAATCCCCCAAGATATTAATGATTCAACTTCCCATTTGATGGAACAAAGTCTTTTCCAAATAGGAGAGTCTCCGCCTATAGGGCAAATGAGAGGGTGCTTACGCGGTATTTGCAATCATGAAATTAGCCCAAAGATTATTGTTGCTCTAAAATTCCACCAAAGTTTATAGGAAAAAGTAGTGATAGCTTCCTTGATTGGCTATCCAAGACCACCTTCAAGAGTTCCACTTTTATACCAAGAGGTCCAATGCATTCTTTTAGAAGAATTGTTAGAACCCCAGAATTTGTTGAGGGTGCTCAATTCTATTAATGGTAGAATTAATTGACAATGGTTTGAATGAGATATAGAGGCATGGAGTTAAGGGTGCTCTTAATCAAAGTGAGCCTACAGAGAGTAAATGAAATTCCCAAATAGAAATTTTATTAGAGATTTATTGGATTAGCTCGTCAAAGAGATGTGATCTTTTCTGGCCTTTAAAAGTGGAGCACCAAGATATTTAATAGAAGTTGTTGTTGCTAAAGTTAGTAATTCTCAAGATTTGGTTGATCCTATACTATGGATTTTAGAGGAAGGAATGAAACAACTTTTACCTTCATTACTTTCGTTACCAAATTTATTTAAAAGATTCTTAATAGTTTTAATGTGATGAATAGAGGCATTGCAAAAGATTATGAAGTCATCATCAAAACTAAGATGAGAGACAAGAAGACCACCTTGAGTTCTAAAACACATGCTGGGATTATTGTTGAAAATATCATTAAGGATCCTCAAAAGATATTCAATAGCAATAATAAAAAGATGGTGATAAGGGATCTCCTTGTCTCAAACCATGCATTGAAGGAAAAAAACCAAGGTACTCACCATTGATAATGGAGTAACAAACATTGGTAATACAATTTTAATGAGGCGGATAAAATAGTCAAAAAACTAAACAAATGAAGAATTTGGAAGAGGAAATTCAAGAGAGGTTGTAAAAGCTTTAGAGATGTCGTTTGAAAAGGATGTTACCACCTATGGTAGAAGCATCAATGTCATGAATCTCTTGGGCAAGAAGAATGTTATCAGATATAGCTCTACCTTTAACAAGCCAGTTTGGTTGGGTGAAATAATTTTAGCGAAGAACTATTATTAATTTAGCAATGAGTTTATGAAAAGAAGGTAAAGGTTGATAGGTCAAATCGCCTAAGATTGGATTATTAATATTGGGAATGAGAATGGAAGTGCTAAAAAAGTATCTAAAGGATTGCCATCAAAAAATCAACGACATCAACAAGGTCGGACTTAATAATAGTCCAACAATGCTGAAAAATTGAGTGGTAGCCTTGGGGCCAACAAGAATCAGTGTTCATGCTATTGAGAATATTACTAATCTCAACTTTGTAGGATGTAAACTAAGCAAGTGGTTGCCATCATTAGTAATTGTTGAGGTAATTAGGTGTGAGTTGGAAAGAGCTTCTAAGGAAGGGTTATTGTTTAATAAATTTTTAAAATGATGTATGACAGAATCTTTAATATCATTATTATCGTGATCCAGTGTTATCATTTTAATTTTTTAATAGAGTTTAAGGCTTTCTTTTTTTGAAAAGAGCATGGAAGTACTGTATTTCTATCACCATCAGCAATATATTTTAGACCTTTTACCATAGGTTTCTTCCATATTTTGATATTTAACCAAGTTATCTTTAGCAACATTCAACTCCTCAAGTTTAGTAGAGTCAATCAAAATAACACCTTCAAGAGAACAAACTAATTGTTCCATATTTTTGAGATTGGCAAAAAGATTTTTAAAATGATACTTGTTCCACCAATTTAGGTTTTGTTTAAGCTTTTAAGCTTAAGCGAGGAATCATTCCCCAATAGGTTTAGGGTTTTAGGTTCTGATTTATGATTTAAGTTTAGGGTTTAAAGTTGTAGGTTTTAGGGTTTAGAGGGTTTAGGTTTGGGAGTTTACGATTTAGGGTTTAGGGTTTAGGATTTAAGGTTAGTTGAGGGTTTAGGGTTTAGGGTTTAGGGTTTGGGGTTTAGGGTTTATGGTCAGATTTAGGGTTTAGGGTTTAGGTTTATGCATATAGGGTTTAGGGTTTAGGGTTTTAGGATTTAGGGTTTAGGGTTTAGGGTTTTTAGGGTTTAGAATTTGGGGTTTAGGGTTTAGATTTTAGGTATAGGGTTTAAGGTAAGGTTTAGGGATTTTTAGGGTTTAATGTTTAGGGTTTAAGGTTTAGATCTTTTATTTAAATTAAGTAAACCGATAAGTTTAGGTTAATTTCATTTATTTTATATTTTTAATTCAGTTTATATTTTTACTTAGCTTAGTTTAATTTTTTTTGTTTATTTTAGTTTTGGTTTTTTATTTTACTTTATTTTTTATTTTTAAGTTTATGTTTATGTTTATTTCTTAATTTAGTATTATTTTTATTTTTTTTACTTTTAGGTTTATGTATATGTTTTTATTTTATCTTTTTAGATTTAGGTTTTAGGTTTTATTTTTTAGTTTAGGTTTAGCATTATTTTAGTTTGTATTGTGTTATTTAGTTTAAGTTTAGGTTTAGGTTTAGTTTATTTTAGGTTTAGGTTTAGGCTTTATTTATTTTAGTTTAGTTTATTTTATTTTTATTTTATTAAGTTTTATTTTTAGTTTAGGTTTTTTTACTTTTAGGTTTTATTTTTAGGTTTAGTATTTAGGTTTAGGTTTTTATTTTGTTTATATATATTTTTTAGGTTTATTTTATTTTTATTTTACATTTAGATTTAATTTTATTTAGGTTTTTTTTCTTTTAAGTTCATTTTATTTTTTAGTTTAGTTTAGCCTTTTATTTATTTTATTTTAGTTTAGATTTTATTTTTTTATTTTATTTTATTTTTAGGCTTATGTTTAGGTTTATGTTTAGGTTTTAATTTAGGTTTTATTATATTTTTTAATTTTATTTATGTTTAAGTTTCTTTATTTATTTTATTTTTAGGTTTTATTTAGTTTAGGTTTAAGTTTTAGGTTTAGGGTTTATCCTTTAGGGTTTCGGGTTTAGGGTTTAGGTATAGGGTTTGAGGTTTAGTGTTTAGGATTTAGGGTTGTAGGTTTTAGGGTTTAGGGTTTAGGGTTTAGGGTTTTGGTTTAGGGTTTAGGGTTTAGGGATTAGGGTTTAGGATTTTAGTGTTTAGGGTTTAGGGCTGTAGTGTTTTAGGGTTTATGGATTAGGGTTTAGGGTTTAGGGTTTAGGCTTTAGGGTTTAGGGTTTTGGGTTTATGATTTAGGGTTTAGAGTTACTTTAGGGTTTACAGTTTAGAATTTAGGGTTTGAGGTTTAGTGTTTAAGGTTTAGCATTTAGAGTTTAGGGTTTTAGGGTTTAGGATTTTGGGTGTAGGGTTTGTGGTTTTTATTTTTATTTTTAATAGAGAACAAATTCAAAGTCAACATTTCTTCTTTTCGATTTCATCAACCAAGTACACCTATTTTTCTAAGCGATGACATAAAAAAATGAGCATGATAAATCAAAACCACGGATAACTAGAAATGCCTCAATTGTAAAGACATAATTCCATAGCTGATTATCGGTTGTTCTTTAGTTTCTCTGGTTCCAATCAGAACCACCATGGCCTCCCGAGTAGCGACATCCACCATCATATCCCCGATCTCTCCCTCCACCACCACCATGGCTATAACCTCCATCATTCCTCCCACCTCCATAACTACCACTGCTATGACCACCACCTCCACCACCACCTCAGATCCCCACCACCACTAGAGCCATCATGCCTTCCTCCACCGCCGGATCTAGATTGGTTGATTGAAGATGTTCTTGTCATCAAAGTTCTGCCCATTCTTAGGGTTTAGGTTTAGGTTTTAGTGTTTAGGTTTATTTTTTAATTTATTTAGTTACTTTAAGTTTAGGTTTAGGGTTTTGGGTTTAGGGTTTAGGGTTTAGGGTTTGGGTTTAATGTTTAGGTTTTACGATTTAGGGTTTAGGGTTTATGCTTTTAGGTTTAGGGTTTAGGGTTATGGTTTAGTGTTTAGGGTTTAGGGTTTTTTAGGGTTTAGGGTTTAGTGTTTAGGGTTAAGGGTTGTAGGTTTAGGGTTTAGAGTTTAGGGTTCAAGGTTAAGGATTTAGGGTTTATGGTTTTTTTTTTTAAAATTAAGTAAACCAATAAGTTTATGTTTATTTATTTTATTTAGTTTATTTGTAATTTTTTTTAGTTTATTTTATTTTTTATTTTTATTTAGGTTTATTTTTTATTTTTATTTTGTTTAGTTTGTTTATTTTAGATTTAATTATTTTAGTTTAGGTTTTTTATTTTAGTTTATTTTCTAGGTTTAGGTTTAGGTTTAGGTTTAAGTTTATTTTTTAGTTTAGTTTTATTTTTGTTTAATGTTTTAGGTTTAGGTTTTATTTTTTACTTTTAGGTTTAGGTTGAGGTTCTTATTTTATTTTTTTAGTTTTAGGTTTTAGGATTTTATTTTAGGTTTATTTTTAGGTTTTATTCTTTATTTTAGGTTTTTATTTATTTTTAGTATATTTTATTTTATTTAGTTTAGGTTTAGGTTTATGTTTAGTTTATTTTAGGTTTAGGTTTTGGTTGTATTTATTTTGGTTCGATTTATTTTAGTTTAGGTTTAGGTTTGTTTTATTTTTATTTTTGGTTTAGGTTTTTTTTTTTAGTTTAGGGTTTAGGTTTTATTTTTTATTTATTTTAGGTTTTGTTTTTAGGTTTATTTTTTAGGTTTAGATTTTTATTTAGTTTTATTTTATCTTATTTTATGTTTATTTTATTTTTATTTTAGGTTTAGTTTTTATTTTATTTAGGTTTTTTATTTTTTAGTTTAGTTTGGGTTATTATTTATTTTATTTAGTATAGTTTTATTTTTATTTTATTCTCATTTTTAGGTTTAGGTTTAGGTTAGGTTTAGGTTTAGGATTTAGTTTTATTTTAATTTGGTTTAGCCTTTTTTTAGGTTTTATTTAGTTTAGGTTTAGGTTTCTAGCTTTTTAGGGTTTAGGGTTTAGTGTTTATGGTTTAGGGTTTAGGGTTTGGGTTTATGGTTTAGGGTTTAGGGTTTGGGGTTTAGGGTTTAGGGTTTAGGGTTTAGGGTTTAGGTTTTTGGGTTTGGGGTTTAGTATTTTAAGGTATTGGGTTTAGGGTTTAGGGTTTTTAGGGTTTAGGATTCAGGGTATAGGTTTTAGGTTTTAGGTTTTAGGTTTTGGGTAAAGGTTTTAGTTTAGAGTTGTGGGTTTTTAGTTTTTTTTAAATAGAGAACAAATTTAGATTCAACATTTCTTCTTTTCGATTTCATCAACCAAGTAGCACACCAAGTTTTCTAAGACATAAGACATGACAGATAAAAAATGAGCACACATTGAGCAAATGAGAAGCCCTAGATTACTAGAATAGACTCTACTAAAAGACATTGTTCCATAGAAGGAGATCTGATTGTTCTTCAATTTCTTAGTTCCCATCGAACCGACCTCTTGAGTAGCGGGATCCACAATCCCCAATCTCTCTCCACCACCACCATGGTTGTAACCTCTCGCTCCTTCCACCATCCACCACCACCTCCATATCCATCATCACCTCCAGATCCCCCACCACCACTGTGATAACCATCACCTCTGCCTTCACCTCCACCGCCAGATCTAGACTGAGTCTGGTTGACAGTGATGTTCCTGCCCTCAAGGTTCTACCCATTCTTAGGGTTTAAGTTTAGGTTTAGGTTTAGGTTTATTAGGTTTTAGGGTTTAGGCTTATTTTCTAGTTTATTTAGTTACTTTAGGTTGAGGTTTAGGGTTTGGGGTTTAGGGTTTAGGTTAGGATTTAAGGTTTAGGGTTTAGAAATTTATGTTTTATGCTTTAAGGGTTTTGGGTTTAGGATTAAGATTTAGGCTTTAGTATTTAGGCTTTAGGGTTTAGGATTTTTAGGGTTTAGGGTTAGTTTAGTGTTTAGAGTTGAGGGTTTAGGGTTTAGGATTTAGGGGTCAGGTTTTCAAAGTTTAGGGTTTAGGGTTTAGGGTTTAGGTTTTAGGGTTTAGGTTTTATGGTTTAGGGTTTAGGGTTTAGGGTTTAGGGTTTAGTGTTTAGGGTTCAGGGTTCAGGGTTTTGGGTTTAGGGTTTCAAGGTTTAGGGTTTAGGGTTGTAGATTTATTGTTTAGGATTTTGGGTTAGTTTTAGGGTTTAGGGTCTTTATTTTTTTATTTTTTAAATTAGGAAAATTGGTAGGTTTAGGTTTATTTAGTTTATTTAGTTTATTTTTATTTAATTTAATTTAATTTATTTTTAATTTATATTTATGTTTATTTTTTTATTTAGTTTAGTTTATTATTTTAGTTTAGGTTTTTATTTTAGTTTATTTTTTAGGTTTAGGTTTAGGTTTATGTATATTTTTTAGTTTAGTTTTTTTTAGGTTTAGGTTTTATTTTTATTTTTAGGTTTAGGTTTAGGTTTTTATTTTGTTTTTTATAGGTTTTAGGTTTTAGTATTCTATTTTAGGTTTATTTTTAGATTTTATTTTTTATTTTAGGATTTCATTTATTTTTAGTTTATTTTATTTTATTAAGTTTATGTTTAGGTTTAGTTTATTTTAGGTTTAGGTTTAAGTTTTATTTATTTTAGTTTAGTTTATTTCAGTTTAGGTTTAGGTTTATTTTATTTTCATTTTAGGTTTAGGTTTTTTTTTTTAGTTTAGGGTTTAGGTTTTTTTTAGTTTATTTTTAGGTTTATTTTTTTGGTTTAGGTTTTTATTTAGTTTATATTTTATTTTATTTTAGGTTTATTTTATTTTTATTTTAGGTTTAGTTTTTATTTTATTTAGGTTTTTATTTTTTAGTTTAGTTTAAGTTTTATTTATTTTATTATAGTTTACTTTTTATTTTTTATTTAAATTTTTTTAGGTTTAGGTTTAGGTTTTAGTTTTAATTTATTATATTTTTTATTTTATTTAGGTTTTGGTTTTTTATTTATTTTATTTTTATGTTTTATTTAGTTTAGGTTTAGGTTTTTAGGGGTTTAGGGTTTTTTTAGGGAAATTAGGAGAATTTTATTGTCACAAAGAAAAAGTACAAAGTCCTTACAGGGGGTAAATCTTTAAACTAATGCTCAAAGAGCAACAATAAGTCCTAAAGAGATAAACCCCCTAACTATTACAATAATATAAGAAAAAAATAGTAAAAGTGAAAGCAAAACAAAATCACCAATAATAACTGATCAATGTGCAACAGCAACATCCACTAGGTCTTTTAATACCAAAAAATCCACACAAGATTCTCCCAACCAATAAAAGAAATCGCAACTAATGAAAGGATGAGTACAATTAAGCAAGCATAATGAGTATGAGCAAAGAAAATGAGCAAAGTAAAGAAAAGGCTCAGGCTCAGTTATAATCATCTCAAGGAGCAACACTATATGTAAGCATCCAAACTTCTGAAGAAGGGTTACAATTACATATAGTGCTACCAACCAAAAGAAGATAGAGAGGGAAACATCAAGGCAATCATTGCCAACAAACTCCTCCAAGCAGTAGACATAATACCCAACCATAAAGCCACCAAAACAAATAAGCCCAATAAGGCAGAAAATCAACCAACCATCAAGGAAAACAACAGTATAGTAGGAACACCACCATCACAAAGAGGAATAGTAACATTAGGAGGAGCAAGCATCATGACCTTAACAAAATAAACTAGAAAAACCAAGACCAAAAAGTAAAACAAAAGAGCTCATGTCTTCCACACAAGCAAATGAAAGGGAAGCAAGGTTGTCACCCAAACCAAAAAGGGAAACAGCAACAAGAGAAGAGAACCATAGTAGGAGCAGGGTAACCAAGCAGCATGTCACCAATAGGAAAGAATGGCCAAAATAGCCACCCATCCAACCAACCTAGCTAGCCAACATAGCCTCCCAACCACCACCAGTAAGAGAAAATCCAAATCAGTGAAAAGACCAATAGCATCCATCATGCCAAAACCACCCAAGAACCATGAAAAGGGTAGAAACAAAACAACATCCACCAAACCAAACCAAAGTAGCAAAATTTTGATCTAGGTGAGGTGAATAAGCCATAAACAAAATGTAGCAAAGACTGATAAGACTGACTAAAATCCATCAATCAGGAGTAGCAAGTACAATAGGAACACCACCAAAGCCAACAGTAAAAAAGAGAAGAAATATCAATGAGTGCAAGCATCATAACCATAGCCAAGTTAGGCACCAATACACCAAACCAAGTCACCAGATCCTAAAGCAAAATAGTAACCACTAAATAGCCATCAAGCAACCAACCCAAAATAACAACAAAACAAAAGCAGCTGCAGCCAAGAGAGGAAGACCATTACATGAAGAGGCCGAAACCATAACAAAAAGAAACAAACCCAAACTAACAAAATTGACCAAAAACCCAATCACAAAAAAAGAAGAAATAATCAACAAATAACCTCCACCTTGACAAATCCAATCCAAAATTAGACCACCAACATCTTCTCCAATCTACCAACGAGTGGATAAACAAGCCAACCACATAATACCAACCCAACTAGCAACACCAACCCACCAACCAACAAGGCCACCAACAACAAACCACCCACCAGGTAGAAAATCCAACTTAGTTAAGGAAGCAACCAACTTAGAGATATGGCAACTCCCATACAAAAAATAGTAGGCAAACCCACCACCCAAATGAAGGTCGCCAAAAACAACCAAGCAACAATAATCATCCAACCAGCAAATCCACCAGGAGAAAAAACCAAAACAACCTAGATAGAAAAATAGGAACCACCAGGACCAACCAAAAGCAAGAGCTCAAAAAAACAAACCCAGATAGGCCCAAAATAAGCAAATGGCCACAACCCAAAATGGTTTAACAAAGGGGAACCAAAAGTAATGGCTCATCAAAACCAGAAAAAAAAACTAAAAAATTATAATCTGAGATAAGGTAATCAAGTGTTATCCAAGTTGACCAAACCCCTTAAAAGTTTAGGAAAATTTTGATTGTTAAATAAAGTTAAATCAGTTAAGTTCACACCTAAAGTAGTCAAGAAATCAACATAAGCATTACCTCCACAAAGGATATGTAAAATTTTATAACAAACTTGAGAAAAAAGATTTTCGGTGTGATTAAGAAGATAAAATAAATCAGCATTTCCTATTATATTAGAGTTTAGCATGTCAAAAAGCAAGAAGGCATCAACTTAAATCTAGATGTTGAGGAAACCTTTATTCAAATAAATCTCAATAGCTTTATTGATAGCCATAAGCTCAACTTAGATAATAGCTTTGAGAGGATAGGCAAAAGCACAAATGGTTGTACCTTTAGAATTCTTATGAATACCACCACAACCATATTTATTGGAAGCAATAGAAACATCATTTATTCACTTTAATTAAATTTTCTTTGGGTTTGATCCAATGGATAATCCTAGCTCTTTTATAAGAGTCAACATCACGCAGAATGATACCCAATTTTTTAGCCACAAATTTATAACCTGTAAAATGAATGTTACTAATAAGATTTGCATTAAATAGAGCTTGAATTTTTTTCTTTGGTTCTAGATTGGATCCTTTTATGGATCATCAGTACCACGATATTTAGCATCATTTATATCCATCCAAATGAACCAGATAAAGGTAATAGCAACTAGAACTTTGATATGACCTTTCACAGTTTTTTGGAAACAGACTTCAAGAAGTTGATATATGGAAAGAGAGCCATGAAAGTAGTTGGTATTAAATAAATCATCTTACCATAACCATAATTTAGAAGAAATATCACCATTGACAATAACATGATTAATATTTTTAGTATGAAAACAACAATAGCACTTTGATGGAAAATAAAACCCTTTATTCCACAGCAAAAAGTCCACAAGAATAAAGTTATTCAAAATCCTCCAAGCTAAAACCAAATAAGAAATGGGAATCATATTGTTCCAAAGTTTAATGAAAACATTTGAGGAGTTTTATTTAGCTCTAATAAAATTCGAAACCTCTTTAAGAACAAAATCACCATTGTAAGAAAGCTTAAAGAGAATTTGGTTGGGTTTGTTAGAGAAAATAAAGATATTTCTAAAGTTATCTAAAAGAGAAATAGGGATATAATTCTCAAGTTTATTTTTGTTCCAAGTGTTGTTATGCCAGAAAGATTTAACTTTGATAGCTACAGTAGATTGGGTAGATAAAAGAGAGTCAATAGAGCCATTTCCAATCAATTGTCTTGCTAAAAGAAAGAAGAACCAGAATGAATACCCCGACATATTAAGGGTTAAACAACCCATTTAATGGAGCAAAGCCTTTTCCAAACCGGAGAGTCACAAAATTTATAAGCACAGATATGAGGGTTTTACCTTCGAAATAGTTTTTCATCATAAAATTAGCACAAAGGCTATCATTCTTTCTAAAATTCCACCAGAGCTTATGAGAGAAGGCATTAATAGCTTCATGAATCGATTTGCAACTAAGGCCACCTTCACCCAATGGACCACAACATTTATGCCAGGAAGTCCAATGCATTCTTTTAGTAGAATTATTGGATCCCCAAAAAAAATTATTAAGCAAGTGATCAATTCTGATAAGAGTACCATTAGTGGGGATAACAATTTGAATCAAATAAAGTGGCATTGAATTGAAGTGATTTTAAGTATAGTGAGCTAACCACCAAAAGAAAGTAAATGAAATTCTAAAACAAAAAATTTATTTAAAATTTTTTGAATTAACTCATCAAAAAGATGGGATCATTTTGGACATTTAAAAAGAGGAGCACCCAAGTACTTAAGAGGAAGGTGTTGATGTTTAAAGTTAGTGATATGTAGGATTAGATTAATTTTATTATTGGAGATGCTTGAAGAAGTAATAAAATAGCTTTTGTTTTCATTGATAGATATACCACTTTCTGAAACAAATTTATTTAAAAAAATCTTGACATTCTTGATATGATGAATAGAAGCATTGCAGAAAATAATGAAATCATTTGCATAGCTTAAATGAGAAATAGGAAGAACACCAAGAGTTTTGTAATGCATACTAGGATAATTTAAGAATATATCATTGATGCTCTGAGATAAGTACTCAATAATAATAATAAATAAGGGTAGAGATAGAGGATCCCCTTATCTTAGGCCATGGGAAGAACGAAAGAAGCCCAAGGCTTCCCCATTAAATAAAATAGAAAACTAGGCATTTTTAATACAATTTTTAATAAGAAAGATAAATTTATCAGAAAACCCAAATAAATTCAGAATATGGATAAGGAAATCCCAAGAGATATTGTCAAAAGCTTTGGTAATATCTAATTTGAACATAATGTTTCCACCTCTAGTCTTAGCATCGAAATCATGAATTAATTCTTAAGAAAGTAGAATATTATCAAAAATAAATCTACCTCTAAAAAAACTAGTTTAGTTTAGAGAGATAATCCTATGGAGTAAAGGACTAAGCCTGTTGGTTAGAATTTTGGAAATCAGCTTACTAAAGAAGGTGCAAAGACTAATAGGTCTAAAATAACTCTAATAGTTCGATTATCTTTCTTAGGTATGAGAACAATAGAAGTGCAAGAAAAATATCTAGGAAAAGGATTACCATTAAAAAAATTAACCACTGCCTCAACCAAATCATTTTTAATAAATAAACTAGCATTTTGAAAAAATTGGGTAGTGAAACCCTGACCAACAACAGAATCTATGTTCATGATATTAAGAACTTTAAAATTTCATCTTCATTAGGTACAATAGTAAGCAAATCATTATCATTATTGTTTATAATAGAAGGAATCAAGTAAGATTTAGAAATAGCTTCATAAGAGCAACTCTTATTAAGTATATTTCTAAAGTAATTAATGGCTGAATCTTTAATATCATTATTCTCTGTAATCCATTCTCCATTTTCATCTTTAATTTTTTGAATATTATTTAAAGCTCTCTTTTTATTAACTAAAGCATGGAAATATCTAGTATTTTATGTCATCACAATATGTTTACTAGTAGCTTTTTTCAATAAGTCTCTTCCATATTTTAAAATTAAGAAGTTTATCTTTCACCTCAATCAAGTCCTTAATCTTAGTAGGATCAGACATAACAAAGACTTCAAGATCACAAATCAAATTTTCTATTTCCTTGATATTAGTAAAAAGGTTTTTAGAAAATGTTTGTTCCACAAACCTAGATTTTGTTTAAGTTTTTTAAGCTTAAACCAAAATCTATTCATCCCCATAATCAAATTGTCAGAATGTAAGGGAGCTTTCCAATTGTTAGCCATAATATTAAAGAAATCAATATGCTGAATCCACATGTTCTGAAATCTAAAATGAGAGAAATTTTTTAATCTATTAGAGTTATCTTTAATAGAAACCAAAAGAGGAGCATGATCCAATAAGGTTCGATAATTGATCAATAGAAGTAATAGGCTATTGAGTAATCCAATGAGTATTAAAAAGAATTTGGTCCAACCTTTGCCAAAGTCTAGAGTTTTGCCAAGTAAAATTTGAACCCTTAAAACCAATATCAATCAAATTGCAATCAAGGATCATATTGAAAATTCCATCCTCTCTACATCAGATACATCTTTCATATTATAGCCAAGTTTCTTATTATAGACTCAGATACATCTTTCAATGCTTTGCTTGGGCGATTATAGATGCATGAGAATAACATAGTTCCATCCTCTCTACATCAGTGTATGAAGTTTGTGAGAGGTGGGATCATCTACTGTGTCTAAGAAGATCTCAAGCCATTTATAGTTTATGAGGTAAGTATATATGACGATACTAACTCTCTCAAAATAAATAAGTCTATTCTCACAAACTTAGCCAAAGTTAAACAAAAGAAAAGAAGAAAGAGAAATAGAAAAATAAAAGACAAGAGAAAATAAAAAATGAAATAAAATGGAGCTGAAATAGACTTGGAGGAGGAAGTGGAGACGTTAAATTCCACCTACAGTTCATTAATCCATTCAAACATATGGGTAGGATGACCTGACATCCACTAGGCAGAGGAAGAGTCCAGTTTAGAAGTAATCCAGGGTTGAAAACCTCCTTATTGGCCACCCCATAGAAAATATGTCCCAGCTACTAGGAGTACACCTGCTATCCATATAGACTTAGAGTTAGTTCATAGGATGAGTCTTATATGGTTAACACACCACCAACTCTTCTCGAATAGATTCCCTTGGAGGTGACACTTGAGCTAGAGTGATGAAGATGGGGCTCCAAAGCAAAGCATAAGTGTATTTAAGTCTATATGTGAAACCTGTAGGCATCGGTTGGGAACCTTAGCTCTAACCCCACTTTCCTCTCAAAAAGCTGAGGGATTGGTAATTAAAGAAGCCCCTAAGTAATCTACATGTGTGAAGATACAGAGGTTCTTTTTGGGAGCATCATCCTCAAGTCAAGAAGTTGATGTAGAACTTTAGAATTATTCATATAGAGATTTAATAAAATTACCTTTTGATTGGTACTTGTCTTGTGTTCAAAATTTAGTAAAGAAAGGTTAATCCACATACTTGTCAAAGCACAGGTTAGACTACTTTGAAAGAATATGGAAGAACAAATGCAAGATCTCTCAATTAAGATGCGACTAGGATTTGGTACAAGGTCTAGTCAATGATGATGATTCGCTTAGTCATCACCAATCATTTGGAATTTAATAGGTTTTTTTTTTCAAATCACATTAACTCATATGAGGAGCTGTGCTTAGAAACATTAGATGATCCAGATGATTTTAAAGTCAGAGATGCACTGCTAGAGTTTGAAGAAGATCCACGCCCAGCATACATTTGTTCTTTATTGAATGAAATTGAAACCAATGACTTAGTTAGGCTATTGACTGAGGTTAAGGACTACTGTGCATGGAGCTATGAAGAGATGCCAGGATTAGCTCCTGACATAGCGATCCACAAACTAGCAATATAGCTTAATACTAACTCTATCAAGCAAGCTCCTAGATGCATCCAATTAGAAATAAAATAATAGGTCATTTATGAAGTCAAGAAATTGATCGATGTTGGCTTCATCCTAGATGAAAATACCCTACTTGGTTAGCCAGCATTGTCTAAGTTAAGAAAAAGAATGGCCAAATTCACATATGGGTCAATTTAGGGACTTAAATAAGGCATGTCCAAAAGATGAATTTCCACTACCAATCCCCGAGATGATGGTGGACATTACCTCATCTCATGCAATATTCTTTTTCATGGATGGCTCATCTAAATATAACCAAATAAAGATGGCTCATAAAGATGAAAGAAACACTTCTTTTAGAACCCTGATCAAAATTTATTACTATAAGGTCATGCCTTTCAGCCTTAAAATGCAGTGTTAAATATTAGTGGGTTATGTTACGAATCTTCGATGAACTCATTCATCATCAAGTCAAGTGTTATGTCGATGATCTCATGGTGAAAAGTAGAGAAAAAACCATCTCTTTGACTTGAGAGTATTTTCAAACAAATAAGATAATTTAACTTTAAAATAAACCCCCTGAAGTGTGCATTCATAGTAGCTTCAAGGAAATTCTTTGGGTTTATTGTCTTACACCAAGGAATTGAAATTGATGTGGTGAAGATCAATGCGATATTAGAAATGCCACCCCCTAAAAGTTTAACTCAACTCAGATCATTCCAATGGAGCTTAGCATATCAAAGATGCTTTATATCAAACCTATTGAGAAGATGTCATCCATTCTCAGCACTTATCAAAAAGGATGCCAAGTTCAAGTGGGATGGCAAGTGTGAGCATGCCTTTGAAGATATCGAACATTACTTGATGACACCTTCGGTTCTAACAGCCTCTATCCTGGGCAAGCAGCTCATACTTTACACTGTTGTGTTAGACGACTCCCTTGGTGCTTTGTTGGCCCAAGCCAATGACGAAGGGAAGGAAAATTCACTCTACTATCTCATCCATCATCTAATCTCTATTAAGATAATTATCCACCCATTGAAGCATTTCATAGCTTTAATCTTTGCATCCCAAAAGCTACAGCAATATATGCTTACTCATAAGGTGAACTTAACCTCTAGGATCAATCCATCACATTATCTCATGACACGGCTAATGCTATCCGGATGGTTGGAATGATGGTCCATGATCCTCTTGCATTTTGACATTACCTTCATACCCCTCTGTGCGATGACAGGACAAGCTCTAGCAGATTTCTTCAGACACCCAATTTTTGCTAACTCTCGACTTAGTGATGATCTCCCCGATGAAATAATCATGAACTTAGGGGATACTAGCATTCACCATTGGCATATGTACTTTGATGGTACGGCTTCCTCTCAAAGAGGAGAAGAACCACAATCTATTAGTCCAAGAAAGGCAGGGGTAGGAGTAGTTCTCTTAACTCTGGACCACGATGTGATGAGATTCTCAAGTTATCTGTCTAATGTTTGCACCAACAATGAAGTCAAATATGAGGCTCTGATTTCCAGTCTGGAGTTAGCCATTACATTAAGCATCCAAAACATCAACATCATCGGGGATTCTCAGCTAGTTATCAATCAAATTGATAGATCCTATTAGGTTATAAAGCCCAAGCTCCATCACTACCATAAGTATACCATAGGGTTGTTGGCCCAAATCCTAGAGGTTACCATTTATAAGATTCCTCGAGGAGAGAATGCTATAGTGTATGCTTTAGCCAAGCTTTCCAAAGAGTTGGCATGCTCGGAGAATGAATCCATATAATAAAGATCCAAAATAGACAAGTCTTATCTTTTATTAGTATTGAACTCATCAAAAAGCACTATCTTAAAGAAGAGATTGCCATTGCCAAGAAGGATGAGGATTTAGATTGGAGGCAACCATTCATGGAATACCTAAATAAAGGCAAACTACCATAAGAGAAGTCCCAAGCCTATCTGATGAAGTAGAGAGTACATTCGTACAATCTTGTGGATGGTGTCTTATACCGACGGTCCTTCGATCATATGTGGTTACATTATTTAGACAAGTATGAAGCCCATAAGATCATGACCGAGGTACACTTAGGATGATGTGGAGCCAACCAATTTGGTTTGAAGATAAAAGCCAAGTTTAAGAGACTAGGATACCACTGGCCATCAATGATCAAAGATTACATGGATATGACTAGGCGATGCCACCAATGTCAAATATATGGTGTGGTCCTACACCAACCACCCAACATTCTACATCTTTTATTGGCCTCATGGACAATCGAGTGTTGGGTTTCTAACATAGTGGGTCTGACTGATTCTCTTTCTTCCAAGGGTCATCAGTTCACCTTAGTTGTTACTGACTACTTTTCCAAATGGGTGGAGGTGATTCAATTCGGAGAGGTCACAGCTCAGTTTATTGCCTAATTTTTTAGGAACCATATCATATATAGGTTTGGAGTGTGACAACATATACCTGATAATGTATTACATTCAAGAGCACAAGATCAACAAATTTTCCCAGAGACATAGTATAGATTGGAGATATTCTACCGTCAACTACCCTAGGGAAAATGTCTTAGCATAAGCCTTCAACAAAACTCTCATCCAAATACTAAAGAAGACACTCGACAATAATAAGTGATAGTGGCATGAGAAGTTAGTTGAAGCCTTGTGGGAATACAACACCACATATAGAACTCCAACTCAGTTTTCTCTTTTCTCCTTAGTGTATTGGTCCAAATTGTTCTACCATTAGAAGTCCAACTCCCATCACTAAAGATAGCTATGGGTAGCAAGATCACAACAGAGTAGAAAGCTAAGTTGCAGTTAAAAGAGCTCGAAGGTTTGGAGGAGAGATGCCTACGAGCATGCCAAAATCTCAAGTTGTATAAAGCTAAAATGATTCAAGCTCACAACATGTTGGTTCGTCCTAGAGTATTCAAGTAGGAGAGCTTATTTTAGTTATAAGGAGACAAATTGTTGTCCATCGTAAGATGGGAGGCAAGTTTGAACCCACTTGAGAAGGCCCTTTTGCCATAGAAAAGGCCTACTAAGGAGGATCATATCAGCTTATTTATCATAAGAGAGAGCATCCAATGCTTCCAATCAGTTGGCTCTACTTAAAGAAATATTATAAATTATGTTTGAAAATAATTATCATCATTGAAAATTCCATTTTGAATTCAATCTCTTACATGTTGAAAGTATTCTTGTTTGTGAATCTGCCACGATGTGTTTAGAGTTGGTGTAAGGAACTCGAGCAACGTCCTATCCTTCATCGACACAAAATAAATACAAACTACACACAAACATATAAAACAAATACATATATTTTATCTTGAGCAACTTTGAGTTAAGATAATGCCTCGAGCGGCACTCACTCAGTAGTTGCTCTAGGTCGGGCTAATGTGCTACCCTACTAGTGTGTCACCCCAGTGGTCTTCTTACTTTAAAGAATGTAAGTATGCTATGCTTTCCTTCCTTACATGGCCACTACACACCAATGAGCACCTTATTTATTTGGTAGGCCTTACTGCATGGCAAGCTACCTCATGTTCATTTAAGAGGATGTGAGTCTGCAATGCATTCTTGGATTAACCTTCATACACTAATTGGGTTGAGTATATTTGAGGTTTAGGATAAGTCCCCTAGCGGCTCCTTCCCTCCTGATTACTTCAAGTCTAGGTCCAGTCCTTCCACAGGCTCCCTGCTTAGTAGTCTCTCTAGGTTAGATAACATTTGTCCCACCACTGATAGACTATTATGATGATCATTTCATTTGGAAAGTTGTAATCCTACACACTTTCTTTCCAAATTGATCATTGCACACCAACAAGCACCTTAGGTTGGTTGATTCTCATTATCATGATACACCACTCATGCTAATGGATACACCTTAGGTTGGTTGGTTCTCGTGCATTAGGATACACCACTCATGGCATATGTAAGTCTACTACACTTTCTCCTTAAGTTGGCCACCATACACCTATAGGCTTTCTTTTCCAGGGCTCAAGATAATGCCCCTAGCTTCACTTCCCATGAGGGTTCTATATTTGGATCACATTCTTTGTGATCCATTTAGACACTACTTGGGTTACTATCGGATTGGATAGTTCCCCTTTTCGAGTAACCACCCCTATGGTTGGAGAATCCATCCTCCCTTGGTCCAATAAATCTGAGATAGGTCAAGGCCGACATAGCCCCTTCTTAGTGTGGTCCATCGCATAAAATAGGGTCCATGCAAACATATAAACAAAATATATATTCACTTATGGATTAGCAGGACACTCCTAGTGGTACCTTTTCCTAAGAAGTTATCTTATCTTTAGGGCAGTGTTAGCAAAACTCCCTATAAGAATCGCCTGACAACTCTTGAGTTGAAATAAGTCCCCAAAAAAAATCACTCATTAATTGCCCCTAAGTCGGGTTCAATTTATTGTGCTACCAACTAGTCACCCTAGAAGTTGTTCCCTACTTTAAAAGATGTAAGTCTATTATGCCTTCTTTCTAGCACAACCAATGCACATCGAAAGACAACCCCTTAGGTTGGCTAGCTCTATCCCATGGCCAATAGACTATCCCTTTGGATTTATAAATCTGAGATAGGACAAGTTCGATATAGCCCCTTCTCAGTGGATCCATCACACACCGACATGATCCATAAATTAAATCTATCAAATTTCACTAAGCTGCATCCCTAGTGGATACGCCCTCAATTCAAAATCAAACTAAACCAAACAAACCATATTAAATCACATGATATTAAGATAAAATTAATCCTAAATACTTTTGAGTTGACATAAGTCCTCAATGACATTCACTTAGAAGTCACCCTAGGCCAGGTTTGATTTGTTGTGCATCCAACAGGTCACCCTAGTGGTTATTCCTCTCTTTCAAAGATGTAAGTCTGCTACACCTTCTTCCTAGCATAGCGCATACCAAAAGGCAACCCTTAGGTTGGCTAGCTCTACCTGCACCGAGGCTATCCTTTGGATTTGTAAACTAGAGGTCAAGGCTGATATAGCCCTTCTTAGGGTCCCTCGACACATAGGTCCATAGATTAACTCATTAAATTAAACATAATCAAATTTTTTCCTGTGGAGTTAAATCACACCCTTCTCCCTGGAGCCCCAAATCATATATATAATAAGTCAAGCAAATAAATCAAATCCAAAACAACCTCCTAATGGAGCCAAATTAAACCAACTCCTAAGAGTCTAAATTAAAGAAATCCAACCAAACTCTTATCCCTAGTGGATACATCCCCAAAGAAATCTATGAAATCAAAGTCAAATCTCAATCCCAGTGGATAGCCCGAACCTACTTCCCTAGTGGAAGGTTCATAAACCTGATCCCTAGCAGACTCGAGCCTATATCTCTAGTAGATATGCCTCCACATCAATTAAAATAAAACAAATTACAATTGATTGGATCTTAATCCCCGGTGGATTATAGATTCTTATCCCCAGTGGATCTTCTTTCCATAAATCCTATAATCAAATCAAATTTAAACCTTATCCCCAACAGATTTTCTTCTTCTATGCCTCATAATTCCCTCACATGTCATGTCCAATGCATGTGTGATCCCCTAGCGGATCTCCTTCCATGTCCTTGCCTTGGAATTCTCATCAAATCTTACTTTTTCTCTTATGCACACCTTTAATACTTCAACCAAAAGCCTAACATTGTATTCATTCAAATTACATCATCTTAACATTATAATCAACATTTTATGATTTGTGATGGTGCACGCTCAAACTAACTATACAATATCATGCTAAACATATTATAGTGTGAATTAACACACTATATTATATTATAATATATGATGTTATATTATAATTTGCTATAATATAATATATTGTCTAACATTGCACCTCA
Source organism: Cymbidium sinense (assembly GCA_021442155.1). Taxonomy (NCBI): domain Eukaryota; kingdom Viridiplantae; phylum Streptophyta; class Magnoliopsida; order Asparagales; family Orchidaceae; genus Cymbidium; species Cymbidium sinense. The sequence goes on along the minus strand of JAKCPB010001273.1, from coordinate 38,862 downwards.
TTAGAATAACTTAAAAGGAACAAATAACAAAATTTTCTCAAAATATGAATAATGTTCATTTGGGATGTAAAATTGTTATGTTTCTATTAGAAATTGTACAAAATAGCATAATTTTGGTGTTGCTTCTTAGTGTGTGCTGTGAATTTGGCCAACTTCTTCCATCTCAACCTTCAAATTAACAATTTTGTGAGTTTTGACCCAATGTTTTTATAACAGTAAAACATACTAAAATGTACAATAACATTTAGTAACACACCACCACATTCATATATATGTGAAGTTATTTTTTTATGTACATTATATTTTAATATGCTTTCATGTAATATTTTATCTTACATTACACCTTAAAATGAATCACTTTAAGTAAAAAATTTATAAAATTTAGTTGAAAAGTGAACATTCATTTTGGATGGAAAATTTCATTCTTTTGATTAAATGACACACCATAGCAAACCCCTAATGCTGTTCCCTAAAGGTTACCTTAAATTTGGCCAAATCCCATCATCTCAGGCTATAAACTAGTATTTTTATGAATTATACAAGTACAAACTATACTACATCACACTATAACAAACTAAAATATGGTAAACAACAAGCAGTAATACACAATAGTATGCTATAATGCATGATGCTACACTATATTATGGCATCCCATATCATAATGCACTATAACATAATATATTATATTATATTCCATAACATGTCACAATGGACTGTTTAAGATAAAAAATCATAATATTATTATAAACAATAAAAAACTATATATTTTATTCATATCACTTACATATTTTAAATTGAAATAATATATTATGATGCCATGCTCTACCTATTATAAATTTGGCCCAATTCAACCATTTTAAAGTCTTAGTCAACATTTTTATAAATAATGCTGGTGTAGGATCGATTGCATGATTGTAAAATACTAAAAGAATTTAAAATGCATAGAATAATATATTATGATATATGATGCTATACTATGCTGCAACATATAATAGTTATTTTGAACATAAAATCTTACTTTTTAGACTACAAGTGGCATAGCACACCTTTGGTACTATAACCTAATTCTCACTTCAAATTTAACAAATTTCATCTTTTGATTTATTTAATCAATATTTTTATGATTTATATTAATATAGACTATAGGGTACAATCCCATAATATACTAAAACATTTCAAAACATTATATAACATCCAAAAACTCATCATTACATGCTCAAATATATGATGATACATTATACTATAATATACAATTATATAATATGATTTAGGGTTAGGGTTTAAGGTATTCAAATATCTAATAGTCAAGGGAAAGTATCTTGAAGAAATTTTCTTTATCTACCATAACTATGTTAGGATTAGGTCATTCTTTAGATCTACTCTTAATGACATCTTTATTCAAGGTTTAGGGTTTAGGGTTTAGTGTTAGTTTTGGGTTTAGTGTTTAGGGTTAGTTTAGGATTTATGATTTAGGGTTTAGGATTTGAAGTTTAAGGTTTAGAGTTTAGGATTAGGTTTTAGGGTTTATGGTTTAGGGTTTAGTGTTTAGGGTTTTTAAGGTTTAGGGTTTAGTATTTAGGGTTGCGATTTTAGGTTTAGAGTTTCTATTTTAGTTTAGGGTTTAGGGTTTATGATTTAATATTTTTTTAATAAAGAACAAATTCTGATTCAATAATTCTTATTTTTGACTTCATCAACCAAGTAGCACCCCTAGTTTTCTAAGACAAAAGCGATGACTTAGATCAAAAATGAGCACCCATAGAGCAAATCAAAAACCCTAGATAAGTATAATCATCTCTACTATGAAGACATAGTTTCATAAGCAATAGATCAGATCAACCATTCTTGAGTTTCTCCGGTTCCCATTAGAACCAACCCCGCCTCTTTAGTAGCAGGATCCGTCATTTTATCCCTGATCTCTCCCTCTACCACCACCATGACTGTAACCTTCATCACTTTTCCTACCTCCATAACCATCAACCAGCACCTCCATATCCCCCAACACCTCCAGATCCCCCATTGCATGTCACCACCCTTACCTCCTAGATCAGTTAAGCCTAGTTGCTGGTGATGTTCCTATCATCAAGGTTCTACCCATTCTTAGGGTTTAGGGCTAGTTTAGGGTTTAGAGCTTAGGGTTTAAGGTTTTGGGTTTAGGGTTGTAGGTTTTAGGGTTTAAGGTTTAGGGTTCAGGTTTTAGGCTTTTAGGGTTTAGGGTTCAGGGTTTAGGGTTTAGGATTTAAGTTTTAGGGTTTTGATTTTTGTTTTTTTAGGTTTAAGTTTTTTTTTCTAATTTTAGGTTTTTTTTTTCTAATTTTAGGTTTAAGTTTTGTTTTTTATTTTATTATTTTAGGTTTAGGTTTTAGGTTTTTATTTTAGGTATATTTTTATGTTTTATTTTTTAGTTTAGGTTTTGGTTTATTTTTAGTTTTTTTTATTATATTTAACTTAGGCTTAAGTTTAGTTTATTTTAGGTTTAGGTTTAGATTTTATTTATTTTAGTTTAGTTTTTTGTTTGTTTTGTTTTGTTTATTTGATTTTTAATTTTAGGTTTAGTTTTTTTTTATTTTAGAGTTTAGGTTTTATTTTTTATTTATTTTTAGGTTTATATTTTAGGTTTAGGCTTTTATTTAGTTTTAAATTTATTTTATTTTAGGTTTATTTTATTTTTATTTTATGTTTATTTTTTATTTTATTTAGGTTTTTTATTATTAGGTTTATTTTATTTTTTAATTTATTTTAGCTTTTATTTTATTATAGGTTTTTTAATTTTATTTTATTTTTAGGTTTAGGTTTAGGTTATAGTTTAGGTTTTTATTTTATTTTATTTATTTATTTTATTATATTTAGGTTTAGTTTTATTTATTTATTTTATTATCAGGTTATATTAAGTTTAGGTTTATGTTTTTAGGTTTTTAGGGTTTAGGGTTTAAGGTTTATGGTTTTAGGGTTTAGGGTTTTAAGGTGTAAGGTTTCGGGTTAGGGTTTAGGGTTTAGGGTTTAGTATTTTGGCTTTAGGCTTTAGGGTTTTAAGGTTTTAAGGTTAGTTTATGGTTTAATAAGCATTAGGGTTTTTGTGGAGAACAAATCTTGAGATGAAAGGATCAAAAGATTTATTATGATCAAAGATTGTATGGATAGTAGGCAAGCCACCAATGTTAAATACAGGGGGTCCTACACCAACCATCAATACATGTACATTGGCTTCATGGCCATTCAAGTGTTGGGGTACCAATATAGTGGGTTTGATTGATCCTCCTTCTTCCAAGGGTCATCAATTTATCTTAGCTGCTACCAACTACTTTTCCAAATGGCCGAAGGTGATTTCCACTCAGAGAAGTCATAGCTCATCACGTGTTTCAATGTTTTAGGAACCATATCATATTTTTTTTAGAGTATCTTGATGAATTATATATGATAATGGTACTGTATTCAAGAGCACTGAGATCAACAACTTTTCTTAGAGACACAACATAGATTGAAGATATTCTACAATCAATTACCCGAGGGAAAACAACTTAGTAGAAGCCTTCAATAAGACTCTCATCGAAATACTAAAGAATACACTCGACAATAACAAGCGATAGTGGCATGAGATGTTAGTTGATGCTTTATGGGCTTTTTTTAGAACTCCAACTCGTTACTTTATTTAGTGTATGGGTATTTTTACCATTAGAAATCCAATTCCCATTACTAAGGATAGTTATGGGTAACAAGGTCACAACAAAGCATAATGCCAAGTTGTGATTATAAGAGCTCAAAGGTTTGGAGGAGAGACTCTAGGGCATGCCAAAACCTAGGTTGTACAAAGGTAAATGATTCAAGCTCACAACAAGTTGGTCTATCCTAGAGCCTTTCAAGTAGGAAAGCTTATTTTAGTTCTAAGGAGACCGATTGTTTTATCTTTAGATGGGAGGCAAGTTTAAACCCACTGAAGACCCTTTTCCATAGGAAAGGTTTAGGGATGATCTTTTAATCATAAGAGAGAGCACCAAATGGATCCAATCAATGGGCTCTACTTAATATTATAAATCTTGTTTGAAAGAAATTATCATCAATTAAAATTCCATTTCAAATTTAATCTCTTTCATGTTGAAAGTATTCTTATTAGTGAAGCTACCACATTGTGTTTAGGGTAGGTGTAAGGAATCCGAGCAACATCCTATCATTAATTGATATAACATAAACATAAAATATACACGAACATATAAAATAAACACATATATTTTCTCTTATGCATAGGTTGAGATTACTCACTATTTATAGGTTAGACGTTTACCTAGTGTGTGTATTTTTGGTCTTCTTGGTTTGGAATATGTAACTATATGCTTTCCTTTTACTTGGATTTTAGGCATGCACCTTCTTAGTTTTGGTAGGTTCTTTTGTAGTACATCATGTTGGCTTCATTTAGAGGTTTGAGTACGCTTTCTTCTTAGATTATTTTATGCAACTAGGTACATTTAGGTTTAGGATAAGTTTGGCTCCTTTTAACTACTTTAGTCTAATTATCCTTTGGCTTTAGTAGTTTAGTAGGTGATAGCATATGTTTATGATAGTTTATCAATTTACTTAGAAAGTTGTAAGTACAAGCTTTTTAGGTTGATCATTGCATGCACCTTAGGTTTGTTGGTTCTCACTATGCTGATAGATACACCACTCAATGTTGATGGATACACCTTAGGTTGGTTAATTCTAGCACCTTAGAATACATCACTCAAAGTAGATGTAAGTTTATGCTTTCTCCTTGAGTTGGCCATATAGGCTATCTTTTTAGGCTTAGGATAACTATATTTGGATGACATCCTTTGTGACACCATTTAGACACTAGTTACCATTTGGACAATTTTTTAGTAATTAATGTTGGAGAATCCATCTTGTGGATGTGCAGATTTTCTCTTGGTCTAGTAAATCTAAGATAGGTCAAGGATGACATAGACCCTTAGGTTGGTCCCGCACAAACAGGTTACAATTATAAACAAAATATATATTCATTTTAGGAAGACACCCCTAATGGTACCATTTTAGTAGGTATTCTTTTGAAGTGTTTAAACTCCCAGGAATATTACAACTCTTAAGTTGATATAAGTAGTGGCATTCACTTAATACTCACCCTAGTCGGGTTTGATTTGTTATGCTTTAGTCAGGGTTGTTCCTTACTTTAGAAGATGTAAGTCTGCTATGCCTTCTTTCTAGCATAGCTGTTGCACACTAAAAAAACAACCCCTTAGGTTGGCTAGCTCATGTCCCACACTGATATGCCCTCAATTCAAAATAATGCTAAACCAAATAAACCATTTCAAATCACATGAAATTAAGATAAAATTAATCCTGACTACTTTTAAGTTGACATAAGTCCCAGGACATTTATAGTGTAGGTCGATTCAATTTGTTGTATAGTTATGGTTGTTCCTCACTTTGAAAGATGTAAGTTTGCTATGCCTTTTTAGCATAGTCATTGCACAAGCATCTATTAGGTTAGCTTAGTGTGGACTATCCTTTTAGATTTGTAACCCTAAGTTGATGATAGTTAGTGGCTCCAGCACATCGATGGGGTTACATTAACTTATTAAATTAAAGATTTTTGGAGTTAAATCATAGTGTCATTGGATCTCATATATAATTAGTCAAGAAAATAAATTATATTCAAAACCAACCTTTGGAGCTAATTAAACCAACTAGAGTCTAAATCAAAGAAATTTAACTCTTTATCCCGGTGGATACATCCCCAAATAAATCTATGAAATCAAAATCAATCCCATTGATAGAAGTGCTCTATGGTGGAAGGTTCATATACCCAGACTAGGGTTGCCCATATCTCTAGTAGATATGCCTCCACATCAATTAAAATAGAACAGATTAGAGACAATTCAATCTTAATCATCATTGGATAATAGATTCTTATCCCCAACTGATCTTCTTTCCACAAATCATATGATCAAATCAAAATCAAACCTTATCCCTAGCAGATTTTCTTCTTTTTTGCCCTCGACATAGACCACTCACATGTCATGTCCAATGCATGTGTGATCCCCGTTTATCTCCCTCCATGTCCTTGGTATAGAATTTCATCAAATTATTTCTTTTCTTATGCACATTTAATACTTCTAGCTAACAATGTATTCGTTCAAATTACATCATCTTAACATTATAATCAACATTTTAAGATTTGTGATGGTGCAAGCTCAAACTAACGATCCAATATCATGCTAAAGATATTATAGTGTGAATTAACACACTATATTATAATATAATGTATGATGTTATATTATAATTTGCTATAATATAATATATTGTCTAACATTACTCCTCATTAGAATCACTTAATTGGAACAAATAACAAAGTTTTTAAAGTATGAATAATGTTCATTTTAGATGTAAAATTGTTATTTTTCTATTAGAAATGGTACAAAATAGCATAATTTTAGTGTTGCTTCTTGGTTTAGTGAATTTGGCCAAATTCTTCCATCTTAACCTTCAAATTAACATTTTTGTGAGTTTTGACCCAATGTATTATAACAAAAGAAAAACATGCTAAAATGCACAATAACACTTAGTAACACACCACCACATTCATATATATATATATATATATATATATATGAAGTTATATTTTTATGTACATTATATTTTAATATGCAATCATATAATATATAATCTTACATTACACCTTAAAATGAATCACTCTAAGAAAAAAATTTATAAAATTGGTTGAAAAGTGAACATTTATTTTGGATGCAAAATTAAATTCTTTTGATTAAATGACACACCATTTTGATGTTCCCTAAATCTTACCTTAAATTTGGCCAAATCCCATCATCTCAACCTATTAATCAGTGCTTTTATGAATTATAATTTAAACTCTACTACATCATATTATAACAAACTAAAATATGCTAAATGACAAGTAGTAATGCAATAGTATGCTATAATGAATGATGCTACACTATGTTATGTCATTACTATAATATTTATGAATATTTATATCATAATAGGGGATTCTTAAGAAAAATCATAAAATTAGTCTAAACAATAAAAACACTATATATTTTAATTGTATCACTTACATATTTTAAGTTGAAATAATATATTATGTTTATGTTTATTATGAATTTGGTCAAATTCTACCATTTTAGTCTTGCTTATGATTTTACAACATATAATATTTATTTTGAACATAAAATCTTACTTTTTTAGACTTTAGTGGCGTACCTTTGGTACTACAACTTAATTAGTTCAAATTTAACAAACTTCATCATCGATTTATTAAATTAATATTTTTATGATTTATATTATATTATAGGTACCATAATATACTAAAATATTTCAAAACATCTTATATCATCCAAAAATACATCACTACAAGCTCAAATATATGATGATACATTATACTATAATATATGGTATTATAATATGATTTATGGTTAGGGTTTAGGGTATTCAAATCTCTAATAGTCAAGAAAGTCTAGAAGACATTTTCTTTAGCTACCATAACTATGTTAGGATTAGGTCATTCTTTAGATATACTCCTAATGACATATTTATTCAAGGTTTATGGTTAGTTTAGGATTTAGGGTTTAGGGTTTATTTAGGGATTAGGGTTTGGGGTTTAGGGTTTAGGGTTATAGGTTTTAGCATTTTGGGTTTATGGTTTAAGGGTTTAGGGTTTAGGGTTTAGGGTTTAGTGTTTTAATGTTTAGTGTTTAGGGTTTAGGGTTTAGGGTTTAGGGTTTAGGGTTAAGGTTTTAAGGTTTAGTGTTTAGAGTTTAGGTTTTAGGTTTAGGGTTTAAGTTTTAGTTTAGGATTTAGGGTTTAGGGTTTAAGGTTTAAGGCATTTTTTTAACAGAGAAAAAATCCATATTCAATATTTATTCTTTTTGATTTAATCAACCAAGTAGCACCCCCAAGTTTTTTAAAACACAAGCAATGACATTGATAAAAAATGTGCACCCATAGAGCAAATCAAAAACCCTAGATAAGTAGAACCATCTTTAATATAAATACACTATTCCATAAGCAACAGATTAGATCAGTCGTTCTTCAATTTTTCTAGTTTCCATCAAAACCAACCCCACCTCTCGAGTAGTAGAATCTGCCATCATATCCCTTTTCTTCTTCTCCACCACCTATAACCTGTCGCTCCTCTCCAAAACCATCACTTACCACCACCTCCATATCTATTACCTCCAGTTCCCACCACCACTGATAAGTGCCTTCACCTTTTGATCTAGACTAAGCCTAGTTTTGATGTTCTAGTCAGGTTTTATTCTTAGGGTTTAGGTTAGTTTGGGGTTTAATGTTTAGGGTTAGTTTAGGGCTTAAGATTTAGTGTTTAGATTTTGGGGTTTAAGTTTAGGGTTGTAGGTTTTAGGGTTTAGGGTTTAGGGTTAGTGTTTAGGGATTTAAGGTTTATGGTTTAGGGTTTAGTTTTAGGTTTTAGGGTTTAGGGTTTAGGGTTTAGGGTTTAGGGTTTTTGGTTGTATGTTTAGGGTTGTAGGTTTAGGGTTTGGGGTTTAGGGATAGTTTTAGGATTTAGGGTTTAGGGCTTAAGGTTTAGGATTTTGGGTTTACAATTTTTTTTTAAATTAAGTAAACTAGTAGGTTTAGGTTTATTTAGTTTATTTGACTTTATTTTAGTTTTTCTTTTTATTTAGGTTTATTTTATATTTTTATTTTGTTTAGTTTATTTATTTTAGTTTAGGTTTTTTTTAGTTTATTTTTTAAGTTTGGGTTTATTTTTTAGTTGAGTTTTATTTTTATTTTATTTTTTAGATTTGGGTTTTAATTTTAATTTTAATTTTTTATTTTTATGTTAAGGTTTTTATTTTATTTTTTTAGGTTTAAGTTTTCAATTTTTACTTTAAGTTTCTTTTAGGTTTTATTTTTTTTGGTTTAGGTTTAGGTATATTTTAGTTTATTTATTTTATTTAGTATAGGTTTAGATTAGGTTTAGTTTATTTTAGGTTTAGGTTTTATTAATTTTAGTTTATTTTATTTTAATTTAGGTTAATTTTATTTTATTTATTTTAAATTTATTTTAGGTTTAGTTTTTTTTTGGTTTAGGGTTTAGGTTTTATTTATTATTTAAGTTTAGGTTTATTTTTTAGGTTTAGGTTTCTATTTAGTATTTATTTTATTTTATTTTAAGTTTATTTTAATTTTATTTTAGGTTTAGTTTTTATTTGATTTAGCTTTTTTTATTTTTAAGTTTAGTTTAAGTTTTCATTTATTTTATTTTAGTTTAGTTTTATTTTTTATTTTATTTTCTTTTTAAATTTAGGTTTAGGTTTTAGTTTTTTGTTTTTATTTTATTTAATTTTATTTTTGTATTTTCGTTTAGATTTTTTTATTTCTTTTATTTTTCCATTTTATTTAACTTAGGTTTAGGATTTTAGCTATAGGATTTAGGACTTAGGGTTAGTATAGGGTTTAAGGTTTGAGGTTTAGAGTTTAGGATTTAGGGTTTAGGTTTTAGGTTTAGGGTTTATATTTTAGTTTAGCGTTTAAGTTTTTTTTTTAATAGAGAACAAATTCAGATTCAATATTTTTTCTGTTCGATTTCATATACCAAGTAGCATCCCAAGTTTTCTAAGACACAAGCGATGACAAAGATAAAAAATGAGCACCCATAGAGCAAATCAAAAGCACTAGATAAGTAGATCCATCTCTTATAGAGTTTTTAGTCGGATCAAGTTCTTATTTCTCCAGTTCCCATCAGACCACCTCCTTTAGCCTTCTAGGTTTATTTTTTCCATCATGGTTAGATTCTTAGGTTTAGGTTTATTTTTTAATTTATTTAGTAACTTTAGGTTTAGGTTTAGGGTTTGCTTCTTAGGTTCAGGGTTTAGGGTTTTAGGTTCTATGCTTTTAAGATTTATGGTTTAGGTTAGGGTTTAGGGTTTTTAGGTTAGGGTATAGGGTTTAAGATTTAGGGTTCAGGGTTTAGGGTTTATTGTTTAGGCTTTAGGGTTTAGGGTTTTGAGGGTTTAGGGTTAGTTTAGGGTTTAGGGTTTATGATGTTTTAAGGATTAGGGTTTAGGTTTAGTTTTTATGTTTAAGAATTAGGATTTAGGGTTTAGGGTTTAGGGTTTACGATATTTTTTAAAATTATGTAAATCTGTAGGTTTAAGATTATTTAGTTAATTTTTTATTTTATTTTATTTTTTTATTTAGGTCTATTTTTTATTTTTATTTAATTAAGTTTATTTATTTTAGTTTAGGTTTTTAATTTTAGCTTATTTTTTAGGTTTAGGTTTAGGTTTATGCTTACTTTTTAGTTTAGATTTATTTTAATTTTATTTTTTATGTTTAGGTTTTATTTTTTATTTTTAGGTTTAGGTTTTTATTTTTATTTTTTTGTTTAGGTTTTAGGTTTTTATTTTAGGTTTACTTTTAGGTTTTATTTTTTAATTTATTTTATTTTATTTAGTTTAGTGTTTAGGTTTATTTTATTTTAGGTTTAGGTTTTATTAAGTTTAGTTTAGTTTATTTTAGTTTAAGTTAAGGCTTATTTTATTTTTTTATTTTAGGTTTAGTTCATTTTTTTACTTTAGGGTTTTGGTTTTATTTTTAGGTTTATTTTTTTAGGTTTAGATTTTTATTTGGTTTTTATTTTATTTTATTTTAGGTTTATTTTATTTTTATTTTACATTTAGTTTTTATTTTATTTAGTTTTTACATTTTTAGGCTTATTTTATTTTTTAGTTTTGTTTAGGTTTTTATTTATTATATTTTAGTTTAGTTTTAATTTTTATTTTATTTTATTTTACATTTAGGTTTAGGTTTAGGTTTAGGTTTTAGTTTAGGTTTTTATTCTATTTTATTTTATTTATTTTATTTAAGTTTAGGTTTTTATTTATTTATTTTTTTAGGTTTTATTTAGTTTATGTATAGGTTTTTTTTAGTTTTTAGTATTTAAGGTTTAGGGTTTAGGCTTTGTGGTTTAGGGTTTAGGGTTTAGGGTTGTTGGTTTCAAGGTTTAGGGTTTAGGGTTTATAGTTTAAGGTTTAAGGTTTAGGGTTTAGGGTTTAGGGTTTTTTTATAAATTTAGTAGGTTTAGATTTAGTTTATTTTTTTATTTTAGTTTATTTTATTTATTATTTTTATTAGGTTTATTTTATATTTTTGTTAAATTTAGTTTATTTATTTTATGTTTATTTATTTTAGTTTAGGTTTTCTATTTTACTTTATTTTTTTTGTTTAGGTATATGTTTATGCTTATTTTTTAGTTTAGTTTTATTTTTATTTTTTTTTATGTTTAAGATTTATTTTTATATTTTAGGTTTAGGTTTTATTTTTTTTTTTAGGTTTAGGTTTTAGGTTTTTTTATTTTAGTTAATTTTTAGGTTTTATTTTTAAGATTATTTTATTTTATTTAGTTTATGGTTAAGGTTTAGTTTATTTTAGGTTTAGGTTTAGGTTTTATTTAATTTAGTTTAGTTTATTTTTATTTTGGTTATTTTTGGTTTAGTTTTTTTTTTAGTTTAGGATTTAGATTTTATTTTTAATTTATTTTTAAGTTTTACTTTTAGGTTTATTTTTTTGGGTTTAGGTTTTATTTAGTTTTTTTTATTTTATTTTATTTTAGGTTTATTTTTATTTTTTATTTTACATTTAGTTTTATTTTATTTAATTTTTTTTACTTTAGGTTTATTTTTTTTTTAGTTTTGTTTATTTTGATTTATTTATTTTTAGTTTAATTTTTTATTTTATTTTTTTCTACATATAGGTTTAGGTTTAGGTTTTAGTTTAGGTTTTTATTTTATTTTATTTAGTTAGTTTATTTTTGGTTTAGTTTTTTTTTAGGTTTTAATTAGTTTAGGTATAGGTTTCAAGATTTTTAGTGTTTAGGGTTTACGGTTTAAGGTTTGGGGATTAGGATTTATGGTTTAGGGTTATAGGTTTTAGGGTTTAGGTTTAGGATTTAGGATTTAGGATTAGGTTTAGGTTTTAGGTTTAGGGTTTAGGTTTAGGGTTTGGTTTATGGTTAAGGGTTTAGGATTTAGAGTTAGTTTTAGGGTTCAAGGTTTAGGGCTAGGGTTTTTTTTATTTTTTTTTCAATTTTTTAATTTTTTTTTATTTTAAATTAAGTAAACTCATAGGTTTAGGTTTATTTAATTTATTTAGTTTATTTTTTATTTATTTTTATTTATTTTATTTTTTATTTTTGTTTGAGTTTATTTTTATTTTTATTTACTTTTGTTTATTTATTTTATGCATATTTATTTTAGTTAAGGTTTTTTATTTTAGTTTACTTTTTAGGTTTAGGTTTAGGATTATTTTTTTAGTTTAGTTTTATTTTTATTTTATTTTATTTGGTTTAGGTCTTATTTCTTATTTATAGGTTTAGGTTCAGGGTTTATTTTTTTTAAAGTTTAGGTTTTAGGTTTTTATTATAGGTTTTATATTTTAGTTCAGGTTTAGGTTTATTTTTAGTTTATCTTATTTTATTTAGGGTTTAGCTTTAGGCTTAGGTTTAGGTTTATGTTTTTTTATTTTGGTTTAATTTATTTTTTTTAGGTTTAGGTTTATTTTATTTTTTATTTTAGGTTTAGGTTTTTTTTGTTTAGGCTTGATGTTGTATTTTGTATTTAATTTTAGGTTTTTTTTTAGGTTTAAGTTTATTTAGTTTTATTTATTTTATTTTTTTATTTTGTTTTTCTTTTGGTTTAATTTTATTTTATTAGGTTTTATTTTAGTTTAGTTTAGGTTTTATTTATTTTATTTTAGTTTAGTTATTATTTTTATTTTTTATTTACTTCTTAGGTTTTTTTTGGTTTAAGTTTTAGTTTGTGTTTTTATTTTATTTTATTTTTTTATTTTATTTTAGTTTAGGTTTTTTTATTTATTTATTTTTAGGTTTTATTTAGTTTAGGTTTAGCTTTTTAGCCTTTTAGGGTTTAAGGTTTAGGTTTAGGGTTTTGAGGTTTAGTGTTTTAGTTTAGGGTTTGGGGCTTATGATTTAAGGTTTAGGGTTAAGGGTTAAGGGTTAAGGGTTAATGGTTTCAGGTTTAGGTTTTAGGGTTTAGGGTTTAGGTTTTAGGGTTTAGGGTTTAGGGTTTAGGGTTTTAGGGTTTAGGGTTTAGGGTTTAGTATTTAGGGTTTTGTTAGGTTTAGGTTTAGTTTAGGGTTTAGAGTTTTTTATTTTTTTTAGAGGTAAATTCAACTTTATTCTTATTTTCAATTTCATTAACCAAGTAGTTTTCTAAGACATGTGACATAGATCTGCATTAGAGCAAATCAAAAGTTTAGAGGCATCTCTTTATTTTAGTTTAGCATTCTTATTTCTAGTTTAATGGTAGTGGGATTTTCATATTTATTTTATTTTACATTTTATTTTAGTTTAGGTTTTTTAGATGTTTATAATCATAGTTTATTTTGGGTTTAGATTTTATTCTTAGGGTTTAGATTATTAGGTTTTAAGTTTAGTTTACTTTAAATTTATTATTACTTATAAGTTTAGAGTTTGGGGTTTATGTTTAGGTTTTAGGGTTTAGTGTTTAGGGTTTAGGGTTTATGCTTTTAGGGTTTATCATTTAGGGTTAGGGTTTAGGGTTTTAGGGTTTTAGGTTTAGGGTTTTATTAGGTTTAGGTTTATTTAGTTTATATTTTAGGTTTAGAATTTAGTTTTAGGTTTAGTGTTTATATTTTAGTTTATTTATAGTTTATTTTATGATTTAGGGTTATATTTTATTTAGGTTTATTTTTATTATTTTAGGCTTTATAATTTAGTTTAGGTTATTTATTATTTATTTTAGTTTAGGTTTTAGGTTTAGGTTTAGGTTTATTTAGGTTTTAGTTTAATTTAGTTTAGGTTTTAGGGTTTATTTAGGTTATTTATTTTTTATTTTAGGTTTAGGGTTTAAGTTTAGGTTAGGTTATTTAGTTTAGGTTTTTAGGTTTAGGTTTAGATTTAGGGTTTTAGGGTTTAGGTTTAGGGTTTAGGTTTAGGGTTTAGGGTTTAGGGTTAGGGTTATGGGTTTAGGGTTTAGGGTTGGTTTAGGTTTAGGGTTTAGGGTTTTATGATTTAGGGTTAGTTTAGGGTTTAGGGTTTTGGGTTTAAATTTATTTAGGGTTTAGTATTTAGGTTTTGGGTTATAGTTTTTTTTTTTTTAAAAAATTTAGGTTTATTTATAGTCATTTTTATTTATTTTACTTTATTTATTTTTTAGTTTATTTAGGTTTATTTTTATTTTTATTTAGTGTAGTTTATTTATTTTTTATTTATGTTTTATAGTTTATTTTTTTAGGTTTAAGTTTAGGTTTTTATTTTTTAGTTTAGTTTTATTTTTATTTTATTTTAGGTTTAGGTTTTATTTTTTATTTTAAGTTTAGGTTTAGGTTTTTTATTTTATTTTTTTTATGTTTAAGTTTTATGTTTTTATTTTAGGTTTATTTTTAGGTTTATTTTTTAGTTTAGGTTTAGGTTTATTTTAATTTGTTTATTTTATTTAGTTTAGGTTTAGGTTTAGTTTATTTTTTGGTTTAGGTTTTTTTATTTATTTAAGTTTAGGTTTAGGTTTATTTTATTTTGTTTATTTTAGGTTTAAGTTTTTTTTTTAGTTTATGGTATAGGTTTTTTTTTAGGCTTATTTTTAGGTTTATTTTTTAGGTTTAGGTTTTAATTAGTTTTTATTTTATTTTATTTTAGGTTTATTTTATTTTTATTTTGCATTTAGTTTTTATTTAATATAGGTTTTTTATTTTTAGGTTTATTTTAATTTATAGTTTAGTTATTATTTTTTATTTATTTTCTTTTATTTTAGTTTTTAATTTTAATTTTATTTTATTTTTATGGTTAAGATTATGTTTAGTTTTTATTTTATTTGGGTTTTCTTTTATTTATTTCATTTTTAGGTTTCTAGATTTTGAGGGTTTAGGGTTTCGGGTTTAGGGTTTAGTGTTTAGGGTTTAGGATTTGGGGTGAACACTTTCGGCATTAGTGTTGTAGGTTTTATCGTTTAGGGTTTGGGGTTTAGGGTTTAGTGTTTAGGGTTTAGTGTTTTAAGGTTTAGGGTTTAGGGTTTAGGGTTTAGGGTTTAGGGGTTAGGGTTTTAAGGTTTAGGGTATAGGGTTTAAGGTTAGGGTTTTTATTTATTAAATTTTTCTATTTTTTTATTTTTTTTAAAATTCAGTAAATTAGTAGGTTTAGGTTTATTTTATTTTATTTTATTTTATTTATATAGGTTTATTTTTATTTTTTTAAATTTAGTTTATGTATTTTTAGGTTTATTTATTTTAGTTTAGGTTTAGGGATTGGCTTATTTTTTTGTTTAGTTTATTTTATTTTATTTTTTTTAAGTTTTGGTTTTATTTTTTATTTTTTAGTTTAGGTTTAGGTTTTATTTTATTTTTTTTTGGTTTAGGTTTTATGTTTTTTTATTTTAGGTTTATTTTTTAGGTTTTATTTTCTAATTTAGGTTTAGGTTTATTTTTAGTTTATTTTATTTTGTTTAGGGTTTTGGTTTCGATTTAGGTTTGGTTATTTTAGGTTTAGGTTTTATTTATTTTAGTTTAGATTATTTTGGTTTAGGTTTATGTTTAATTTACTTTTATTTTAGGTTTATGTTTTCTTTTTAGTTTAGGGTTTAGGTTTTTTTTATATTTACTTTTAGGTTTAGGATTTTATTTAGTTTTTATTTAATTTTATTTTTTATTTTTTATTTTAGGATTAGCCTTTATTTTGTTTAGGTATTTTAGTTTTTTACTTTAGTTTAAATTTTATTTATTTTAGTTTTTATTTTTTTATTATTTTAGGCTTAGGTTTAGGTTTAGGTTTTAGTTTAGGTTTTTCTTTTATTTTATTTTTCTACGTTATTTATTTCTATTTTATTTTGGGTTAAGTTTATTTATTTATTTTAATTTTTTGGATTTTTTTAGTTTAGGTTTAGGGTTTAGGGTTAGTTGATGGTTTAGAATTTAGGGTTTAGGGTTAGTTGAGGGTTTAGGGTGTAGGTTTTAGGGTTCTAGGGTTTAGGGTTTATAGTTTAGGTTTTAGAGTTTAGGTTTAGAGTTTATAGTTTTAGGGTTTAGGATTTAAGGTTTATGGTTTAGGATTTTTAGGGCTTAGGGTTTAAGGTTTAGGGTTTAGGTTTTAGGTCTGGGTTTCAGGTTTTAATTTAGGGTTTAGGGTTTTTAGTTTTTTATTTTTTTAACAGAGAACAAATTTAGATACAACATTTTTTCTTTTCGATTTCATTAACCAAGTAACATACCAAATCTTCTAAGACACAAGTGACAACATAGATAAAAAATGAGCACACATAGAACAAATTAAAGACCATAGATCCATCTCTTATAAAAACAGTTCCATAGCGTTTATTCTTTATTTATTTTATTACCTCTCATATCCACCATCATATATCTCTTGCCACCAAGGCTAGAAACTATTTTTTTTTATTTTAGTCCATATCAATACCACCATAATAGCTTATTTTCCATTAGATGTAGTTTTTTGATGTTCTGTTCATGGTTTTATTCTTAAGTTTCAAGTTTAGGTTTATGATTATTAGGTTTTACGGTTTAAGTTTAATATTTAATTTATTTAGTTACTTCAGGTTTAGGTTTAGGGTTTGGGGTTTAGGGTTTAGGGTTTTAAGGTTCTTGCTTTTAGGGTTTAGGGATTAGGGTTAGGGCATAGGGTTTATGGTTTAGGGTTTAGGGTTGTAGGTTTAGGGTTTAAGGTTTAGCATTTGGGTTAGTGGTTAAGGATTTAGGGTTTATGGTATTTTTTTAAAAAAATTAGTGGACTGGTAGGTTTAGGTTTATTTATTTTATTTAGTGTATGATTAATTTATTTTAGTTTATTTTATTTTTTATTTTTATTTAGGTTTATTTTTTATTTTTATTTAATTTAGTTTATTATTTTAGGCTTATTTATTTTAGTTTAGATTTTTTATTTTAATTTAATTTTTAGGTTTAGGTTAGGATTAAGATTATTTTTTAGTTGAGTTTTATTTTTATTTTATTTTTTGGTTAGTTTTATTTTTATTTTAGGTTTAGGTTTAGGTTTTATTTTATTTTTTTTAAGTTTAGGTTTAGGTTTTATTTTAGTTTTACTTTTTTTTTTGTTTAGTTTAGGTTTAGGTTTATTTATAGTTTATTTTATTTCATTAAGTTAGTTTTAAGTTTAGGTTTAGTTTTCTTTGGATTATGTTTAGGTTTATTTATTTTATTTTAGGTTTAGCTTTATTTTATTATGTTTATTTTATATATTATATTTAGGTTTATGTTTTTTTTTACTTTAGGGTTTAGGTTTTATTTTTATTTATTTTTTGGGTTTATTTTAGGTTTATTTTTTTAGGTTTAGTTTTATTTAGTTTTATTTTATTTTTTATTTTAGGTTTAATTTATTTTACTTTAGGTTTAGTTTTTTATTTATTTATGTTTTAATCTTAGGTTTATTTTTTTTAGTTTATTTATATTTTTATTTATTTTATTTTAGTTTATTTTTATTAGTTTATTTTATTTTATTTTTAGGTTTAGGTTTATGTTTAGCTTTTAGTTTAGGTTTTTATTTTATTTTATTATTTTAATTTATTTAGATTTAGGTTTTTTATTTATTTTAATTTTAGGTTTTATTTTGTTTAGCTTTTAATTTTTAAGTTTTTTGGGTTTAGGGTTTGGGGATAGCTTAGGGTTTAGGGTTAGTTTAGGGTTTAGGGTTTAGGATTTAGGGTTTAAGGTTTAGTGTTTAGATTTTTTGGGGTTTAGGGTTTAGGGTTTAGGTTTTAGGTTTAGTAGGGTTTAGGTTTAGGGTTTAGTTTGGTTTAGGGTTTAGGGTTTTTTTAGGGTTTAGGATTTAGGGTTTAGGGTTTAGGGTTTAGAGTTTTAGGTTTAGGGTTAGTTTTATGGTTTAGGTTTAGGTTTTTTTTAAATTAAATAAACCATAGGTTTAGGTTTATTTAGTTTATTTTTTATTTATTTTAGTTTAATTTATTTTTTATTTTTATTTAGGTTTATTTTTTATTTTTATTTAGTTTAGTTTATTTATTTCAGGTTTATTTATTTATGTTTATGTTTTTTTTATTTTAGTTTATTTTTTAGGTTTTGGTTTAGGTTTAGGTTTATTTTTTAGTTTAATTTTATTTTTATTTTATTTTTTATGTTTAGGTTTTTTTTTATTTTTAGTTGTTTGTTTATGTTTTTACATTATTTTTTTTGTTTAGGTTTTAGGTTTTATTTTAGGTTATTTTTTTTTAGTTTAGGTTTGATTTATTTTTTTAGTTTATTTATTTTATTTAGTTTAGGATTTAGGTTTAGGTTTAGGTTTTATTTATTTTAGTTTAATTTATTTTAGTTTAGGTTTATGTTTATTTTATTTTATTAATTTTAGGTTTAGGCTTTTTTTTTGTAGTTTAGGGCTTAGGTTTGATTATTTATTTATTTTTAGGTTTTATTTTTTAAGTTTATTTTTTAGGTTTAGGTTTTTATTTAGTTTTATTTTATTTAGATTTTGTGCCACCATCCTTCAAGATCTTTGATGGCATTAGCCTGATAACACATTGCACACTTTAGAGATATTGCAACAGTAGTCACACCTCTTCTTGCCGTTAGCAATCATTGGTTGTATCATTTGATTGGTACGCACTTACATTTGGTGAAGTCTTTCTAAGTTGCACCTCTTCATCAAAGGGTTGCTAGAGCTCGTGAGAGGGGTGACTATAGGCGACCTTATGTAGAGAAATTGAAACTCAACGAGTCCCTTGTTGATTATATTCTCGGGTGCATGAGCATGAAATCAATATATATCCGACATGATGCCATTGAGATTCTTCTCAAGAATATCTATGGCCCAGTCACCTTCATTCTTTAGGGCTTTACCATCATAACATTTGAGAACTTAATCAATAAGGTGGCTAGCCTACAAGAGAAAGCCAAATAGTTTTCCTTTCCCGACCAATCATCTAGGTCCAAGCTATAGAAGATGTTTGAGAAGAATAGGAGCGTTATTTGGGTGGGAGGGAAGCGACCAGAGTTCAATGGGACTACGAGCTTAGCAGCCTCCTTTGACACCACCTCTTCCACCACCTTGGACATCATACCAGCCATCGCACCCGCCACAACGACCATTTCCACCACCTCAATAGCCTACCTAGCAGTGGTATTCATATCGATCACTAGGTAGCTACTTTCCACCTACTCATGCTGATAGATTGAATAAGCCATATTCATTCAAGAGGGAGGTAGTTAGAAAAATCTTTAAGAATCTCTTAAAGATACTTGACTTTCAATTACCGAGAACTGAAAGGGGAAGTGGGCAAGAGTGATGATCTTAGATATTGCCCCTACCATGCATGTTAGGCCATGTCTTAGAGGATTGTATCACTTTTACGGACTAGCAGTGTAGCTACAAGTTGAGAGCCATAGTTATCCCTAAGGAATACTTATTAGAGCAACCATAGTTATGTTAGAGTAATCCTTGGGATACTTGCGATCCTCTTAAGACCAAAAGTTTAGGATATCTTCCTATCCTAAACCTCTAAGAAGATCATTTTTAAGATCAAGCTTTCTTGGGTGCACAGTAGCTCAAACCTCCAACACCAAGGAAGGTTTGCTAGTTGCAAGGACAATTGGGAAGGTGACATCCCAAGCAAATACCTCATACTTGCTCGAGATAGTCCAGTAGCACAGCCACCATCCGAGTTCAGTACTCCCTCCACCATTACAGCTACCACCTCTTCTACTACCTCCTCTTCTACTAGTAGAAGCATAGTATCTGCTGATAAAGGCACTAAATCCCTTACTCCACTTATTTTATTTAATTTCTATCATGTACCTCCACCCAAAAAGAAATTAATGAAAAAAGCTGATTCTACTTATATATTGTCTACTTCTGGTACTCTTGATTTTATTCTTATTGAAAGCTCTCTGAGTCTAAATAAAAATAATAGCTCTAGTAGTTCCAATCCTTTTTTTTTGATTCAGAGTCAGACTATCCTTCTCTGAATTAATCGAGTTCACCTCTTGAGATTGACTTGGAGTTAACTAACTCTGAGGATCCCATAAGAAAAGCTGTAGGTATGCCTGATGAGAAGGTAGAAGTTTTCACAAGCTCATCATTCCAAGAAGTCATTGAAGTCAACCTATGTAGTGACAATGTTCTACCTCCTATGGTAACACCTCAGGATAAGGGTAAGCAAGTCATTGGTTTTAGTGAGAAGATAGCCCCTCCATAAAATGCTCCACCCATGGATATGCTTGTGGAGGACCATGCTAGAGTTGATTACAATGTCCTAGCTCACCTTTGAAAGTTTTCATCTAAGTTAAGCATATGCAATGACCTTATATTATCCAAAGAGATGAGGGAATCTCTAATCAAGGCCTTACTTGATCTAGAGATATGCTTAGCTCAGCTGATCTCTACTAAAGAGGAGGCATGCCACTCGAAGGACATATTAGGAATTACATTCAATGATGAAGACTTACTCTTAGGGATGACCGAGCACAACCGCCTCTTTATATTATAGTGGATGTTGGCAGATACAGGCAATCCAGAGTTCTGGTTGACCCAGGTGTATTAATCAACATTATGAGTCTAAGAACCCTTGCCTACTTGAAGATCGACATCACCAAACTCCAAAAAGAAAGAATGATGTTGAGAGGATTCAATGAACAATGTGAGAGGGCCTTGTGGTGATTATTTTTGTATTTGGGGGGGGGGGGGGGGGGGGGGTTGGGGACACCACATCATAGGTGGGGTTTGAGGTGATCGGGTATAACATTGAGGTATGATGTACTATCTCGAAAGATAAAAATCTCATATAATAGACCAAATCATGTAATAAGGACTCTACGGCATGATGGGATGAATGTACTAGATTTTCTACCACTTTACATGAATGAATAAAGTTGGGTTTATATTAAACCAGGTTCTTAAGTTCTCTATGGAGGCAAGCCTCCATTGTTACCTATATCTTAGGAAATGAAATTTCTTAAGAATACTCTCAATCAAAGTAGACAATTATCATCTAAAAAATTTCAAGGTTAGACTATCAAAGGATTGGGTATATTTGGAAAATAAATTGGGAAAGTTCAAGGAGAAGACTTATTTTTGGAATCCAATTAAAATAAGTAGGAAATGCTCATGATATTAGAAAACTAGTGAGCATTCCAATCTATCTTATGATTAGGTTTTATAATTTTAAAGTTGAGAAGATTTATATGTTTTGAGTTAAAATTTAATTAGATTACTAGGGCTTGTAATCCACCAACACAAGGTTGTGAGAATTCCTAAGAGATGAGGATTTGCTCGTAGTGCAAAAGAAATAGCTACCTGGATCCTAAATCTAGGAGCTTTAATGAGCTAAGCGACCTAAATCTAAGATAGGTGGACATAAGGGTAACTTCCATAGAGAGAATAAATTGTACTTACGGACTTATAACACTGAAGTGGTGATAACTCCTCCTACAATTTTAAAACCATATAATCAATCTTATGAAGCAAGATAGCTAGGGTAGTTATTTAATTAGAAAGAGACTAAAGTCCTAAACACACTTCCTAAGAGACTAGAGCATGAGTGGTATGGCATATGACTTAATCTATAGATGCAAAATCTTTTCAAATTTTATTTCATTATAGACACATCATTTTGGAGGCTTTAGGATTTATTATGCCTAAATGCATGATGAAATAGGTTATGGGTCAAATAAACTAGAAGAAGGTGTTCTCCACCACAAGGGATGCCCTCACAGGTCAATCATTCCTTTATCATGCAAGGATGGAGATCCTTCATGTTCAAGAGAGAGAATATGATTGCATGATGTGAAATATACAACCATACTAAGGGGTTGCAAAATCTTTTAATTATCTTATTTATGTCTTGACTTTATGATGAGGTTATGAGTTGTTTAAAATTTAGTTATGAGTGATTAGTTGGGTAGAAAAGTTATTTTTACCTAAGATCCTAATCATCCAAGCCACGCGCATCAATCATTTAAGTAACTATCAAAAGCATGCCATCCTAATGCATAATGTAAACATAACATCAAACAATTATATAAACTATCATAAAGAATAAAAGGTTGGTGGTGATACCGTACAAAGAAAGAGAAGATGGCACCCACCCACTTATATATGAAAGAATAATTATAATTGTATTAAATTCTATGGGGTCTTCTTTCTTCATATCTCCATTTGATTTGGTTCCTTCTTTAATTTGGATGGTGCTTACTTTAAAAAGGCAGGTACCCAGGATAAAGCCTTCACTCATCCTAATCCCTCACATCACTAATCTAATTCCTATTGCAAAAATTACATTTATGTGGGAAAAGTAAATCTAACTACACTGCAAAATAGAGGTTAGCTAAATATAAATATAATCCCAAGCGATTGTTTATAATTTGGACTTAGCACCTACACATGGGTAACTAAGCCCAGTCCTAACTTGGATTATGCTTAAAATTTAAGCAACCTACAAAAAAGAGCATTCACATTTATTTTAAGCAACTCTTAAGCATTATCCCTAAAAAACATGATTAGGCTAATATTGGCCTATCATCCAGCCTACAAGCATACACCCTAACATTCAATCTAAAATAATGCATCATAAAACAAAACATACATCATACACCATCCTAACTTAGAGCTATAAGTGGTGACTTAATTCTAATGTGTGTATTAAGGCTTGTGTGGTAAGTCTGTTAGGCATTACTATTGTATTTTCTAAGTGTATAAAGGATTCAATTTAACATGAAAGGTTGATTTCACTTGAAGTAGTTTAATTGATTTGAGAATTTTAATTTGTGTTTTATTTCATTTGATTACACTTAGCAACTAAGTGTTATAAAGAGAGGAAAAGAGGATTGCCCTTTCATCCCTACCTTAAGTCACTTTCTAAAGTATATTAATTTGATTTAGTTCTCTAGTGTCTTATTAAATGATTTAATTAATCCTAAGTGTATCTATACATGCAACATATTTTAGCACAATTTAAATCATGAATGTATGTGTATGTTTCAAATTTATATTTTATTTGATTAAATTATTTAAACATATTAATTTAAAACTTTATCCAAATTCTTATACAAAAGGACATAAGAATGAAATTAAATAGGCATGTGCCATTATTAAACCAGGAAGTGAGCTAATCAAATGACCTCCTTGAGCTAGCTAAAGCCTCATATTCTCGGATGTCCAGCTTATATACCCATTTGCATTTAAGCATATGTAATTTTGTATACATGAACATACGAAGTAAGCTCCAAATCATATGGCTAATTAATTTAACCACTTAGTCAATTATGAATGCATGCAATTTTAATATCAAATGGGATTTTCATTTACTAATGACATATACATATACATGTGCCATTGTTAAACCATAGAAGTGACGTAATGAAATGACCTCCTTGGGGCTAACTAAAGCCTCTTATTCCTAGGATGTCCAGATAGTATACTTGCTTTTCTTGGACACACATGGATGTATACATAAATGAGGGAAAGAAAACCATGCAAAGATTGTATATTTTTTATTGAATCATTTATATATATGAATTAAAGCTCTATCCAAATTCTAATGTTGAAATACATAAGAATGAAATCAAATGGGTACGTATTGAAAACCAAAGTGAGGTAATCAAATGGCCTCCATGGCACTAAAAGCCTCATATTCCGGGATGTCCGTGACTATATACCCATTACCATTCAATCTTATATAAATCAACACTTGAATAGAGGAAAGATAACTCAACATTCATACACTTAAGCTTTAAGCACATGCATTTCTTATGTATTTATAACTAGCATTAACAAATATAATTATTCATTTATAAGCTTTTGAAAATACATTTGGATTTAATAGTGATAATAGCCACATATATTAAATTAAATCAACACATGCAAGCTTACATAAAGGAAATACATTTTATTTTACTTGATTTTGAAAATATGGATGCATGAATTGAAATGACATACCAAATCTAACATGATTGGAAAAGGACAATGAAATATAAGCATGTGATTCATTCAACCAAACTAGTTCTTAAGGACAATCAAATCAAATAAGATTATTTAATGCAAACCAAAGCTTCTTTATTAATTAAGTTTTAGATTTGATTTGATTTAAAGAGGAGAAACAAATCATCACTTGCTATTTTAAACCCATCCCCACATTAGTGATTTGATTTAATTTAAGTAAATGTAATTAATTTGATTTTATGGGTTAATTAAGTTGAACCCTTAATTAGATGAATTAATTACCCTTACCTATGTCACCTAAAAGTAATTAACTAAATAATTATGAGCCAACATGATATGCATGGAAAATAAACTTGCAATGATCCTAGAAAATAAAATGGGCCAAATGCAATTTCATGATTATTAATTAGATTAAGGACTTAATTAATTACTATTATGGTTTTCCCACACATGTGGACTAACCATAATTTTGTTAAATGCCTTTAGGTTATTAAACACCTAAAGATCTACCCCATGATTTAATTAATTAAGGTCTGATGTGATTATGATTTCAATTTGATTAAGTGATTTAATTAATTGGTTAAATCTTAATTAATTTCATTTTAAAGAAGGATGAAATGAACATATGGAAAGGGGTCTCATCCCTATTCCTTAGTTCACTTACTTAGAATAATGATTAATAAACTTAATTAACCAATTTATTACTATTCATGAGATTAATTAATCATTAATTAACTTAAAAGAGTAGTTAAGGTTTAATTAGTCAATTTTTTAACTAAGTGAGCAATAAATCCAAGAAAATCATGGGAGGTAGAGGTCATCCCATTAAATTAACCCACAAAATTTGGGATTAATTGCTCAGTAATTATGAGTAATTAAGCTAATTAATTTTGCATTTAAACCTTAATTACTATTCAAAATTAGTAAGATCATTTTTAATTGATTCTCCTTTGAAATACCTTTAAAATGAGTATTTATTTGCATTTTTTTTTATTTTCTATGATTTTTATGATTTTAGAAGTTTTAGCCATTAAAAATGATTAATTAAGCTTGATTAAAGCCTAATCATGTTGGCACCATTGTCGATCTCTTTCCACATGTGCAGGATTGGCTACTTAAAACTTATCTAACTGCGCACATGTGATGGATGCGCTTTCTCATCCACCATCCGATCTAAGATCTAATGGCTATGATTAATCCCATAGCTTAATAAGATTAAATCAGATCGATATGGTGGATCTTATCACGATCCATTCATCGATCATGAATGATGGTGCGTGATCTAATGTCACATAAGTGTGGAGAATGGAGCTTCCACATTGCTCACTTGATCCGAGCTTACCCAAGCTCATCAACTCAAAAGGATCCCACACCTCCATGACATTGATCGAGGGGATCCAATAAGATCACATGAGATGCAAGTTTTCTTCAAAAGCTCCAACCCATTTTTTTCTTAAGGATCAATTTGGAAGCATACCTCACCGAGCTCAAGATGGCTCAAATGATTGAGGAAGCTTCATCTAGTGGAGATGAAGCCTTTTGATTAGACAATTGGATCAATTCCTTGATGTTCACTCGGCCATGAATTGACAATTTGGAGCTCAACTTTGATCAAGTCCCACCTTGATGCTTGGGAAGCTTGGGAGATGATTCTTTCTCGATGAGGCCTAGGGAAGGTGTGCAATGTTAATTTGAGTTTGATGGAGAAATGGGGAAGTTAGGTCAAAATGGGAGTGTCTTATTTTGGATTGACAGAATGGCATTTATCATTGAGGAATGATTTTTTGTGTGTTTGAGTGGAAATGAGGGTGTATACTCCTTCATCTGATGACTGGGATCGGGTTTGGCTTTAGTGGTCACCCCACCATCTCGTGGAGGAGGTGAGTTATTTGGCTTGGTTGGTTGAAGGTGTGGAGGTGGGCCAAGGAGGAATCATGGGTGTCCTAAGTGTTTCAAATGCTCTAATGGGAGGGTGAGGTGATTTCACCTCCCATGGTCATGGTCGACCCAACCACCCCTTGTGGGGTTGTAGTGTAGTGCTGGGGAGAGTACCAAGTGGCCAAGGAATGGAAATGACCACTTACATGGGTGTGATTTGTCTCATGTGATGCCCTTGACCCAAGGGTAGAATTATCATTCGGCATTGGATTTGATTTGGGCAGATTTGAAATGAAGAGTGGGTTAGCCCAAACTTCAAGTCAATTGGAGATTTTTAGTTTGGCTTAATTTGACTCATTTAGGTCAAATTGGTTGGGTCAAGTTGACCAATTGGTCAAACTAAGTCAAACCAAGGGTTGGGTCAAGTTCATATGATCATTTAGGATGTTTTGGTTCAATTGGTTTGGTTTAGTTTGGCTTAAATTTGATTTTGGATCATTTGAATTCATTTGGGTCAAATGGATTAAGTTGACCAATTTGACCAAATTGGCCAAATTGGCTTGGGTTGGGTGTTGGTTTGGGTTTAGTTGACTAATTGATGATGATTGTAGGCTTTGGTTTCAATTAATTTGGATTTGGTTTTGATTTAGGCCAACTTGAACCTTTAGGTCAATTAAGTTCAATTGGGTCTAATCATGACTTTGGTCAAGTTCAACAATCAATTTAGAATGAACTTGAGCCATTGGTTGCAATCAATTTGGTTTATATTTTCATTTGACTCAATTTGGTCTTTTAGGTCAATTTGGGTCAACTTGGGTCAAGAGGGCCAATTGGGTTTGGTTTGACTCAATTGAAGGTCATATTCAAATATTGATTTTGATTTGGTATGAATCATTAGTTTCAAGGGATTTGGCTTGCTGTAATTTCACTAGTTTGGGTTCATATGGGGTTGACTTGGTCAAATGACCAAGTTGACTTGGTTTGACCCAATTTGATAATTGATCAACCTAGGGTGATCAACAATCATGATGGGAGGTTTTGATGGCTTAGTTCAATCCAATTTGGGTAGGATTAGAACTTGGCTCAAATAGGTCAAATTAGCCACTATGGGTCAAGTGGACCAATTGTTTAGTTGGCTTGATTTTGGGTTGTGTTTGATTTAGTTGAGTTTATATATGTATTTGGGATTGATATATAAATTCAATTGTAAATTGGCTTGTTCAAATGTTTTGGTTCATTTGAACATTTCAAGTCAAAAGGGTTAAGTTAGGTTTTACAGTTGATTTTGGTTTGGCTTGATGATTATAGAATTCATTTATATTTGTGAATATGATTGAAGGTATGATTGATTTATTAGAAAATCAATTGAATTTGGTTTTGGAATGAAGGAATTTGGCTAAGTCCATGGAGTTGGGTCATGTGGCTTAGGTTTGGATTTTATTTTGGTTTGATTTAGTTTTGATGATTTAAATGTATATTTCATTTAAATTTATGAAGATAATTGATATATGATTTATTTTTGAGAAAATCAATTGAGTTTGAATTGATTTGGATTAAGATTTGGCTAAGTCCATGGATAAATATGGCTTAGGAAGGGTTTTGATTTAATTTGATTTAGTTTGATTTAGTTTTGATCATTTGAATGTAGATTTGATTTATATTTAGAAGATGATTGAAGATATAAATTGATTATGAGAAACCAATTGATTTTGGATTGATTTGGATTAAGATTTGGCTAAGTCCATTGGATAGGTCATATGGCTTGGAAGGGTTTCATGTTTGGATTTGATCATGGCTTCAATCATTTGGTTTTGTAATTTGGGCTTGGATTTGGATGAATTTGATGTTGAATTGAACTTGAGGTTTGGTTTGAGAAGGTGAACATGGATTGGATTTGGGTTGTAGGTGTGATTATCCTAATCCCTAAGGCATAACCTAATCCTATGGTTACCCTTCTAAGTCTTTAGGCTTAGTTAAGTGTTTACATATTTGTTAGAAGTGTCTTATGACTTGGGAAGTCTTAGTGTCTAGAGACTCCTAAGTCTAAGATAAGAAGATTGAATCACACTCCAAAAGTGAGGTCAATGTGCATTGGGCTCCATAGCCCCTGAGATAGATGATTGGAAGACCAAGCCATGTTTCACATTATATACTATACATCTTTCAACACTTTGCTTGAGACCATGGATACATGAGAACAACATAGTTCCATCCTCTCTACATCGTGTATGAAGTTTGTGAGATGTGGGATCGTCTACTGTGCCAAAGGAGATCTCAAGCCATTTACAGTTCACGAGGTAGGCATATATGAGGATGCGGCTTACTACCTCCCTCAAACGTAGGTCAAGTTTAAAAAAGAATAAAGATAAAACAAAAAAGAAAATGGAAAAGAAAATAAAAGGGAGCAAAAATAAACTTTGAGGAGGAAGTGGATCTTAACATTAAATTCCACCCATAGTTCGTTACACCATTCGAACATATAGGACGTCCTGACCTCCACCAAGCAAAGGAAGAGGCTAGTTCAGAGGCAATCTCAGGGGTGGAAAACCCTTTTATTGGCCACCAAATAGAAGATATGTCCCAACTACCAGGAGTACACCTGCTATCCATATAGACATAGAATCTAGTTCATAGGATGAGTCTTATATGGTTAGCACACCAAGAAGCTCTTCTCAATAGTAGATTCCCTTGGAGGTGACACTTGAGCATAATGAAGACTGGCTCCAAAGCAAAGCATAAGTGTATCAAAGTCTATATGTGAAAAGTTAGGCATCTTGGGAACCTTAGCTCTAACCCAACTTTCCTCTCAAAAAGCTAAGGGTTTGGTAGTTAAGAAAGATCCTAAGTCATCCATAGGTGTGAAGACTCAAAGGTGTTTTCTGGGAGCATCATGCTCAAGTCAAAAAGTTGATGTAGAACTTGAGGATGATTCATATAAAGATTTAATAGAATTACCTTTTGATACTTCCTTGTGTTCATAATTTAGCAAAGAAAGGGTTAATCCCACATACTTGGTCAAAGCATGTGTCATACTACTTCAAAAAAAATATGGAAGAACAAATGCAAAAGCTCTCAATCAAGACTAATACTAGATTCAGTACAATCGATCCAGTTGACGATGATGATTATTTTAGTCATCATCAATCATTTGGAATGACAGTTCTTTTCAAGTCACATTAACTCATATGAGGAGTCGTTTAGAAACTTCGATGATCCATGATTTTAAAGTCAAAGATGCACCTCCAGTTTGAAGAAGAGATCAAGTCAACCATTGATGAGCTCAAGGAAATCAACTTAGAATCAAGAAGATCCACCCCGACATACATCCTTCTTTATTGAATGAAATTAAAACCAATGACTTAGGCTATTGATAGTTTAAGGACTACTTGCATGGAGTTATGAAGAGATGCCTAGATTGGCTCCTAACATATCCATAAACTAATAATAGAGCCTACTAACCCTATCAAGCAAGCTCCTAGATGCATGTGATTAGACATAGAACAGCAGGTCATTTCTGATGTCAAGAAATTGATCGATGCTGCCTTCATCTAGAAGAAAAATACCCTACCTAGTTATCCATCCTAGTTAAGAAAAAATGAATGGCCAAATTCATATACTTCAATTTAGAGATTTAAATAAGGCATGTCCAAAAGATGAATTTCCACTACCAATCCTAGAGCTGATGGTGGACATTGCCTCATCTCATACAGTCTTCTTATTCATGAATGGATCATCTGGAAATAACCAAATAAAGATGGCCCTTAAAGATAAAAGAAACACTACTTTTAGAACCCCCAATCATAATCTATTGCTATAAGGTCATGCCTTTCAACCTTAAAAATGCTCATGCTACATACCAGCGGGCTATGACTTGAATCTTTGATGAACTCATTCATCATCAAGTGAAGTGCTATGTCAATGATCGCATGGTCAAAAGTAGAGAAAAGGAAGACATCTCTTTGACTTGAGAGTAGTTTTTAAATAGTTAAGAAAATTTAACCTCAAAATGAACCCACCGAAGTGTGCATTTGGAGTAGCTTTGGAAATTCTTGGGTTTGTTGTCACACTAGGGAATCAAAAGATCGAGAAGATCAAGGTGAAATTAGAAATGCCACCCCTAAAAGTTTAACTCAACGATCATTCTGGTTGAGTATCTAAGATGCTTTATATCCAACCTATCGGAAGATGTCACCATTCTCACAAAAGAATGCCAAGTGGATGATAATGAGCATGCCTTCAATACATCAAGCATTACCCGATGATACCCAATTTTAGCTCATGCACATACTTTACACTACTACATTAGATGACTCCTTGGTGCTTTGGCCCAAGCAAATGAAAGGAAGGAAAATGTACTCTACTACCGCCATCATCTAATCCCTACAGGCTAATTATCCACCCATTGAGAAGCATTGCTTAGCTTTAATCATTGCATCCCAAAAGCTACAAAGACTACATGCTTCTTCATAAGGTGAACTTAATCTCTAGGATCAATCAACTGCAATATCTCATGACACGAATGATGCTATCTGGATGGTTGGCATGATGATCCATGATCCTCTCTAAGTTTTACATTACCTTCGTACCTCCATGGTGAAAGGACAAGTGCTAGTGGATTTCATAGCAGACACCCACTTCCTACTAACTCTCGCTTAGTGATGATCTCCTGATGAACAAATCATGAATTTAGGGGATACTAGCATTCACTGGGAGATGTACATTGATGGTGCGCTTCCTCTCAAAGAGGAGAAGAACCACTACTATTAAAAAAGGGTAGAAATAGTTCTCTTAACTCTAACGTGATGTGATGAGATTCTCATATCATATCCAATCCTTGCAATAATAATGAAGTCAAATATGAGGCTCGATTGATCTAGAGTTAGTTACTCTAAGCATCCATAACATCAACATCTTCGGATTCTCAACTAGTTATCAACCAAATCACGTCCTATTAGGTTATAAAGCTCAAGCTCCATCACTATCACAAGTACACCATGGAGTTGGCCCAAATCCTAGAGATTACCATTTATAAGATTCTCGATGAGAGAACACCGTAACGATGCTTTAGAAAGCTTGCCAAGGAGTTGGCAAGTCTGGAGGATGAGTCCATATCAATAAAGGTCTAAAATAGATAAGTCTTATCCCTTATTGATATTGAACTCATCAAAAAGTACTCTCTTAAAGGGGAGGTTACCATTGCCAAGAAGGATGAGGAGTTAGATTAGAGGAAACCATTCATAGATTACCTAAATAAAGGCAAACTATCTCAAGAGAAGTCCCAAGCCCATCGATGAAATAGAGCACTTTCCTATGCTCTTGTGGATGATGTCTTGTACTAGGTCTTTCAATCAAATGTGGTTACATTATTAGACAAGCATGAAGCCCATAAGATTGTGGCAAACACACATGATTATGTGGAGCCAACCAATCCGTCCAAGATGGAAGCCAAGATCAAGAGACTAGGATACTACCGCCATCAATGATCAAAGATTGCATGGAGGCTACCCAATGTCAAATACATGTGGTGGTCTACACTAACCACCCAACATTCTACATCCTACATTCCTCATGGCTATTCGAAAGTTGGGGTACCACATAGTGTGTTGATTAATCCTTTTTTCCAAGGGTCATCGATTCATCTTTACCGAGTACTTTTGCAAATGGGTGAAGGTGACACTCGAGAGGTCATAGCAAAATGTATAATTTTTAGGAACCATATCATATAACGTGAGTGCCTTGATGAATTATATAATAATAGTACTACATTCAAGAGAACTGAGATCAACAACTTTGCTCGAAGAAACAACATAGATTGGAGATATTATACCATCAACTACCCAAGGAAAATGGCTTAGCCTTCAACAAAACTATCATCTAAATACAAGAAGACACTCAAATAATAAGTGATAATGGCATGAAGTAGTTGAAGCCTTGTGGGCCTACCGCATCACATATAGAACTCCAACCGCCTACTACTTTTCTTTAGTGTATGGGTTCAAAGTTTCTACCATTAGAAGTCCAACTTCCATCACTAAGGATAGTTGAAGGTAGCAAGATCAAACATAGTAATGCTAAGTTGGTTAGAAGAGATCAAGGTTTGGAGGAGAGACATGCGTATGCTAAAACTCGAGTTGTACAAAGCTAAAATGATTCAAGCTTATAACAAGTTGGTCATCCTAGAGCTTTTCAAGTAGAGAGCTTATTTTAGTTCTAAGACAATCGTCATAAGATGGGAGGCAAGTTTGAACCCACTTAGAAGGCCCTTTTCCATAGAGAAGGCCTACTAAGAGGATCTTATTAGCTTATTAATCATAAGGGAGAGCTCCCAATGCTTCCAATCAATGCTCTACTTAAAGAAATATTATAAATCATGTTTGAAAATAATTATCATCAATGAAAATTCTATTTTGATTTAAATCTATTCCATGTTGAAAGTATTTTTATTTATAAATCATGATGTTTAGGTAGGTAAGGAACCCAAGGTGTTCTATCCTTCATCGACACAACACAAACACAAAAATACACAAAACATATAAAATAAATACATATCTTTGTCTCTGCCTAAGTTGAGATAATGCCCCAAGAAGCACTCACTTAATGCTCAGGTCTTTGATGTGCTACGCTGCTATTATGTCACCCTAGTGGTCTTCTTGCTTTAGGGATGTAAGTTACACTTTCCTTCTTAGCCACTACACACCGATGAGTGCCTTGTTAGTTTGGTAGGTCTTATCATGGTCGTAAGCTACCTATGTTGGTTTCATTTAAGAGGATGTGAGCCTACACTTTATTCTTGGATTAGCCTTTGTGCACATCTTTGTAGTATATTTGAGGTTTAGATAAGTCCCCTAGGCTCCTTCCCTCCCATTGCTTCAAGTCCGGGTCTAGTCCTTCCTCGGCTCCCACTTAGTAGCTTTAGGTCGATAGCATCTCATCATGTGACTATCGATGATCGCTTACTTGGAAAGTTGTAAGCCTACATGCTTTCTTTCCATATTGATCATTGCACACCGACGAGCACCTAAGGTTGGTTGGTTCTGACTATGCATGGATACACCACTCATGTCATGGATACACTTTAGGTTGGTTGGTTCTCACACCTAGGATACACCCACTCATGGTGTAAGTCTACACTTTCTCCTTGAGTTGGCCACCGCATCACCTATAGGCTTTCTTTTAGGCTCAAGATAATGCCCCAGCAGACCCCTCCCCGGGCACTATATTTGATCACATCCTTTGCAACCCCATTTAGACACTACCACTATCGGATTAGATAGTTCCCCTTTCCTAGTAACAACCCCTATGGTTGGAGAATCCATTCTGTAGATGTGCAGATTCTCACTTGGTCCAAGAATTGAGATGGGGTCGACATAGCCCTTCGGTGGTCCTCGACACCAGGTCCACTCAAATATATAAACAAAAAATATATATTCACTTGTGGATTAAGAGGACACCCCTAGTTCTTCCTTTTCCCAAGCAGACATCCTATCTTTAAGGTAGTGTTTGCAAAACTCCTTATAGGAATTGCCTGACAACTCTTGAGTTGATATAAGTCCCACGATTCACTTTCCCCTAAGTCGTATTTGTTGTGCTACCAATTGGTTACCCTAGCGGCTATTCCCTGCTTTAGAAGATGTAAGTGTGCAACTCCATCTTCCTAGCACAACTGTTGCACACCAAAAGGAAACCCCATAGGTTCGCTTGTTCTACCCCACGGCTAGTAGACTATCCCTTTGGATTTATAAATCTGAGATATGATAAGTCTGATATAGCCCCTTCTCAGTGGGTCCATTGCACACCAACATGGTCCATAAATTAAATATATCAAATTTGATGAGCTCACATCTCCAATGGATATGCCTCAATTCAAATCAAACTAAACCAAACAAACCATATCAAATAACATGAAATTAAGATAAAATTAATCTTGACTACTTTTGAGTTGATATAAGTCCCCTTTCTCCCTAGGCCAGTTTGATTTGTGCATCCAACAGTCACCCTGGTTGTTCCTCACTTTGGAAGATATCTACTATGCCTTCTTCCTAGCACAGCACACCAAAGGCAACCCCTTAGTTGGCTAGCTCTACCCCGTAGGTAGACTATCCCTTTGATTTATAAACTGAGGTAGGTCATGATATAGCCCCTTCTTAGTGGGTTCATCACACCATCGGGTCCATACATTAACTCGATTAAATTAAACCGATTTTCCAGTGGAGTTAAATCACACCCTTCTCCTTAGTGAGCCCCAAATCATATAAAACAAGTCAAGCAAACAAATTAAATTCAATACCAACCTCTCTAGTGGAGCCAAATTAAACCAACTCCCCTGGTAGAGTTAAATCAAAGAAATCCAACCAAACTCTTATTCCCAGAGGATACATCCCCAAACAAATCTATGAAATCAAACTCAAATCTAAATCTAAAGTAGATAGTCCTAACCTACTTCCCTAGTGGAAGGTTCATATACCTGATCCCCAGTAGACTCGAGCCCATATATCTAGTAGATGTGCCTCCACATCAATTAAAAAAAACAAATTAAAGTCAATTCGATCTTAATCCATGGTGGATTATAGATTCTTATCCCCAATGGATCTTTTTTCCATAAATCATATAATCAAATTAAATTCAAACCTTATCCTCAACAAATTTTCTTCTTCTATGCCCTCGACATAGACCCCTCACATGTCATGTCTAATGCATGTGTGATCCCCTAGCTGATCTCCTCCATGTCCTTGACATGGAATTCTCATCAAATCTTATTTCTTTGCTTATGCACACCTTTAATACTTCAACCAAAATCCTAACAATGTATTCATTCAAATTACATCATCTTAACATTGTAATCAACATTTTATGATTTGTGATGGTGCAAGCTCAAACTAACTATACAATATCATGCTAAACATATTAGGTTTATAACACACTATATTATATTATAATATATGATGCTATATTATAATTTGTTATAATATAATATATTGTCTAACATTAGACCTCATTAAAAATCACTTAAAAGGAACAAATAACAAAATTTTCACAAGATATGAATAATGTTCATTTTGATGTAAAATTGGTATTTTTCTATTAGAAATGGTACAAAATAGCAAAATTTTGGTGTTGCTTCTTGGTTTGTGCCATGAATTTGGCCAAATTCATCAATCTCAACCTTCAAATTAACATTTATGTGAATGGGTTTTTATTTATTTTATTTTAGTTTATTTTTATTTTTTATTTTATTTTTTTTAAAGTTAGGTTTAAGTTTTACTTTAGGTTTTTATTTTATTTTATTTTTTAGGTTTAGATTTAGGGTTTAGCATTTTATAATTCTAGGGTTTATGATTATTTTTAAAGTTTATTATTGTTAGTTTAGGGTTTCTTTAGATTTTAAGATTTTGGGTTAGTTTACAGTTTAGTGTTTAGGTTTCAGGATTTATGGTTTTTAGGGTTTAGGCTTTATGGTTTAGGGTTAGTTTAGTGTTTAGGGTCTAGTGTTTAGGGATTTTTAGGGCTTAGCAATTATTTTATTATTTTGTTATTTTTTAATTTTTTTTAAATTTTAGGGTTTATTTTTTACTTATTTTTATTATTATTTTAGGTTTATTTTTATATTATTTTATTTTTATGTTTAGGTTTAAATTTTTTTTAAGTTTAAGTTTATTTAGTTATTTAGTTTAGTTTAGTTTATTTTTAGGTTTATTTTATTGTAGTTTGGCTTATTTTATTTTTACTTTATTTATTTATGTTTATTTAGTTTATTTTTATTTCTTATATTTAGGTTTATGTTATAGTTTAGTTTATTTATTTTAGTTTAGTTTATTTTTTATTTCAATTTAGTTTATTTAGTTTAGTTTTTATTTTTTTTTACTTAATTTTTTTATTTTAGGGTTTATTTATTTATACTTTTTATAAATTATTTATTTATTCATTTCTATTTAATTATTTATTTTATTTTATTTTTATTTTAGTTTATTTAGGTTTAAGTTTAGGTTTATTTAGGGTTATTTATTTAGTTTAGGTTCATTTTTAAATTTAGTTTATTTTATTATTTTATTATTTATTTTATTTATTTTAGGTTTACTTTATTTTTTTTATTTTTTTTATGTTTAGGGTTTGATTATTTATTTTTTAGTTTAGTTTAGTTTATTTTATTTATTATTATTTATATAGTTTAGTTTAGGTTTAGGCTTACTTAGTTTATTTTTATTTATTTATTTATTTTTAATTTTTATTTATTTTATATATTTAGTTTAGTTTAGGTTTAGGTTATGGTTTTTTATTTTTATTTATTTTATTTATTTTATTTTTTATTTAGTTTATTTAAGTTTATTTAATTATTTTTAGGTTTGCTTTTTGATTTATTTAGTTTAGGTTTAAGTTTATTTATTTAGTTTATTTTTATTTTAGTTTATATATTTATTTTATTTATTTATTTATTTTTGTCTTAGTTTATTTATATTAGGTTATATTTTAGGATATTTATTTTATTTATTTATTTTATTTTAGGTTTACTTTATTTAGTTTAGTTTAATTTATTTTATTTTTTATTTTATTTTAGGTTTTGGCATATTTTGTTTTTTTAATACTTTTATTTATTTATTTATTTATTTTAGTTTATTTTATTTATTTATTTTATGTTATTTTTTTATTTAGTTTATTTATTTAGTCTATATATTTATTTTATTTTAGTTAGGTTGGGCTAGGTAGGGTTTTTGGGTAGGTTAGGATTAATTTTAGGGTTTAGGGTTTAGGATTTAGGGTTTTGTAGGTTTTAGGGTTTAGGTTTAAAGTTTAGGGTTTAGTGTTTAGGGCTTCTTAGTGTAGGTGAAGGTAGTGGGGGTATTTGCATTAGGGTTTTAGGGTTTAAGATTTATTTAGGTCAGGGCCCAGGTCTTAGAGAGGGTTTATTAGAGGTTTATCTATTTATTAGGTTTATTTAAGGAGGAGATTTAAATAAGATGTATACATTTAGTTTTAGGAGTTTGGAAGGTGGGTCAGGGTAAGGGTTTAATTAGTGTATCATGGAGTTTTGGGTTTAGTTTAAGGTTAGAGGTTTAGGATAAGGTTTAGGGTGGTGGAGTTTAGAAAGTTTGGGTTTAGGGTCAGAGGGTGGAGGGTTTAGGTTTAAGTTGTGGTAGGTTTAGTTTAGTTTAATTTAGGGTGGGGTTTAGTGTTGGTGTGTTAGATTTAGGTTTATTTTAGGTAGGGTTTAGGTTGGATTTAGGGTTATAGTAGGGTTGGGTGGTAGGAGGTTTGGGTTTCAAGTTAGGGTTTATTTTATTTTATTTTATTTAATTTATTTTATTTAAACCAAGCAAACCAGAGTAGGTTTAGGTTTTAGTTTATTTATTTTATTTTATTTATTTATTTTGATTTATTTTTTTAGTTTTATTTAATTTAGTTTATATTTTAGGTTTATTTATTTTAGTTTAGGTTTTATTTTAATTTATTTTTGGGTTTAGGTTTAGGTTTATTTATTTTAGTTTAGTATTATTTTTATTTTATTTTATTTTAGGTTTTATTTTTATTTTAGGTTTAGGGTTAGCTTTATTTTATTTTAGGTTTAGGTTTTTTATTTTAGGTTTATTTTAGGTTTTATTTTTTAGTTTAGGTTTAGGTTTTTTTTATTTTAATTTATTTTATTTAGTTTAGGTTGAGGTTTAGGTTTAGTTTAATTTAGGTTTAGGTTTAGGTTTTATTTATTTTGGTTTAGCTTATTTTAGTTTAGGTTTAGGTTTATTTTATTTTAGTTTAGGGTTTAGATTTTATTTTTTATTTATTTTAGGTAATTATCTAGATTTAAGTTTTTATTTAGTTTTATTTTATTTTATTTTGATTTATTTTATTTTTTATTTTAGGTTTATTTTATTTTATTTAGGTTTTTTCTTTTTTTTTTTAGTTTAGTTTAGGTTTTTATTTATTTTCTTTTTTAGTTAAGTTTTTTTTTTATTTTCTTTTAAGTTTAGGTTTAGTTTAAGTTTAGGTTTTTTATTTTATTTTATTTTATTTATTTTGGTTTAGGTTTTTTATATTTTTATTTTTTAGGTTTTATTTATTTGAGGTTTAGATTTTTAGCTTTTTTAGGTTTAGGGTTTAGCATTAGTTTAGGATTTTTGGTTATTTTTAACAGAGAACAAATTCAGATTCAATATTTATTCTTTTCAATTTAATCAACCAAGTAACACACCAAGTTCTCTAAGACACAAGCAATGATGTAGATAAAAAATGAGCACACATAGAGCTAATAAGAAAACCCTAAATAACTAGAACTGTCTCTACTATAAAGGCACAATTCTATAAGCAACAGATCAGATTGACCATTCTGTAGTTTCTCCAGTTCCCATTAGAACCAACCTGGCCTCTCTAGTAGTGGGATCCACCATTATATCCCTAATCTATCCCTCCACCACCACCGCAACTGTAATCTCCGTCGTGCCTCCCATCTCCATAATCACCACTGCTCCGACCACCACCTCCATATCCACTAGCACCTCTAGATCCCCACCACCATCGGAGCATCCGCTTCGCCTCTTCCACCGCATCTAGACGAGCCGGTTGATGGTGATTTTCTTGTCAGGGTTCAACCCATTCTTTGGGTTTAGGTTTTGGTTTAGCTTTATTAGGTTTTGGTTTAGGTTTATTTTAAATTTATTTAGTAACTTTAGGTTTAGGGTTTGGGGTTTATGTTGGCTTAATGAGCCTCATGTTCAATCCAATCAATTTTGATGATAACAAATGAATGCTTGGATGTTCTAATGTATGTTTTATGTGTTTCACATATATTAATTGCTAATTACATATCCAATATATTTCATAATATGTTTAAGGAAGTCACAAGAACAGAAGAATGAAAGATCAAAATGGATAATGTGAAGCTAAAGATACAATATTTTAGGTTATATGCATTTATAACTATCTTAGAAATTCATATAAGTTCATTGGCATGAATCAATTTGCTCACAACTTAACTTATTATTTTTATTTATTTGAAATAATGATAATTAGGTTAATTTATATAAAGCTCTATCTAATTAACATTTAATTATATGTTTCATGAGCATTTGAATTATTAAAAT